>JADRCD010117989.1:0-10154 GCA_019843815.1 Montemys delectorum
AACAACAACAATAATGTACATGCACAAAGAATCTGGATAAGTTCAGTGACTATAAGTACTTGCTGCTTTTATAGAAGACCAAAGTTTGCATTCCAGTACCCACACTTTCCCAGCAATCTCAAAAGTACTCGTAACTTCAGCTCCTGATGGTATGACAGCTTCTTCTGGCCTTCTTGGGCACACACATGCACATGTACAGAAATACACACATGGTTGATTCCCCCAGAAGTTTTTATATTGTTGAGAATAGTTTTTGCCATCCTGGGTTTTTTGTTATTCCAAATGAATTTGCAAATTGTTCTCTCTAACCTTGTGAATAACTGAGTTGGAATTTTGATGGGGACTTCATTAAATATGTAATTTCTTTCAGCAAGATGGCCATTTTTACTATATTAATTCTGCCAATCCATGAACATAGGAGATCTTTCCATCTTCAGAAATATTCTATTTCTTTCACAGAGACTTGAAGTTCTTGTTATACAGACCGTTCACTTGCTTTGTTTGAGTCACACCAAGGTATTTTATATCATTTGTGAGTATTGTGAAGGGTGTCATTACCCTAATTTCTTTCTCAGCCTCTTTATCCTTTGAGTAGAGGAAGGCTACTGATTTTTTTGAGTTAATTTTATATCCAACCATTTTGTTGAAGTTGTTTATCATGTTTAGGACTTCTCTAATTGAATTTTTGGGGTCACTTAAGTATATTATAATATCATCTGCAAATAGTGATAACTTGACTTCCTCCTTCCCAATTTGTATCCCTTTGATCTCCTTTTGTTGTCTAATTGTTCTGCTAGAACTTCAAGTACTATGTTAAATAGGTAGAGAGAGAGTGGGCAACCTTGTCCCTGATTTAATGAGATTGCTTTTGAGTTTCTCAGATCTCCTTCAAAAGAAGAATGGATACAGAAAATGTGGTACATTTACATAATGGAGTACTATTCAGCTATTAAAAACAATGACTTCATGAAATTCTTAGGCGAATAGATGGAACTAAAAAATATCATCCTGAGTGAGGTAACCAAGTCACAAAAGAACACACATGGTATGCACTCATTTAAAAGTGTATATTAGCCCCCAAAATCAGAATACCCAAGATACAATTCACAGAAGAAGAAGACTAAAGTTTTAGATGTTTTGGTACTTAGAAGGGAGAACAAAACACTTATGGGAGGAAATACAGAGAGAAAGTGTGGAGCAGAGACCATCCAGAGACTGCCCTAAATTGGAATCCATCCCATATACAATCACCAAACCCAAACTATTATGAATGCCAAAAAGTGTTGGCTGACAGAAGCCTGATATAGCTGTCTCCTGAGAGACTCTGCCAGTGGCTGACAAATATTGAGGCAGATGCTTACAGTCAAGCATTGGACTGTGTATGGGTTCCCCAAATGGAGGAGTTAGAGAAAGGACTGCTGAAGGAGCTAAAGGTGTTTGCAACCCCATGAGAAGAAGAATATCAACCAACAAGACCCCCCCAGACCACCCAGGGACTAAACCACTAGCCAAGTAGTACACATGGAAGGACACATGGCTCTAGCTCCATATCTAGCAGAGGATGGCCTTGTGGAATATCAGTGGGAGGAGAGGCCCTTGGTCCTGTGAAGGCTAGATTCCCCAGTGTAGAGAAATGCCAGGGTGGGGAGGCAGGAGTGAATGGGTGGGTGAAGTAACACCTCATAGAAGCAGGGGAAGGGCAGATGGGATAGGGAGTTTCAGGGGGCGGGGGTAATCAATCAGGAAAGAGGATGACAGTTGAAATATAAATAAATAGAATATTCAATAAAAAAAAAAGAAAAAAAAGATGACATCCCATAAAAAGAAGAAACATACACATATATACCCCCAAAATAGTGAAATAAATATTTAAGAGAATAATATAGTGAATTGATTTCTCATTGCTGTTATAACAAGTTGATATTGATTTAATGGTTGAAACAAGCATATAGTATATCTTTATTGATCTGAGGGTCAAAGTCTGACTTGGGTCATCAAGGCTGTTTTTTCAGGAGTGCAAGGAAAGGATGTATTGCTTGTATTACTACACTTTACAGAAGTTGCCAACAACCCTTGGTTCAGAGTTCTTTCTCCACTATCAAAATCAGAAGTAATATGCTTTTCTATTCCCATTTGCCCTGCTACTGTAGAAGTTTCACTGGATTCTGTTTGACTCCTTCTGTGACTTTTTCACAAGAGCCCTTGGGATAACAGTGACCCTCCTACATGATGTCCTCTCTCATCACTTGGGTAAAATATTTTCTGTATCTACAACATCTGAGGAATAGAACCAACACAGTTTAAAAGGGTGATATTTTGCCTCATAAGTCAGTATTAGGCATTGGTGATTTCTAATCAAAATATTTTCATTCTAAAAAATTATACTCTGATTTTATTCTCCCCCCAATAATTTAACATTGATTTAAAATAAAGCCTTTCTATTAAAGTGATGTATCTTGAAGTATTTTCAACTTTGAAATTAAAAAACAAATAAGAACTTACCTCTCCCCCCAAACAAACAAACAAACAAACAAACAAAACCCAAGCATTCTTGAACATTCTGTGGTACAGTAAAGCCTATTGAAGCTTTTGTGGAATGAAAAAAAAAAAAAAAGAAAAATGGGTTATATAATGGTGACTCATGATCCAGAAATAAACCATAATCATTCTCTTCCTACATCTCCTGAAGAATTTAAATCCCCGAATATTAGTATTTGTTTGTTTGTTTTTTGTTCACTCATCTTTGTAGTGGTGGCATTTGAATCTATAGCCTTTAAACATTACTCCCATGTAATCACTAGTTACAACCTGAGATGTCAAGTTACTTTTCACTTTGGGACTGAGTCTTGAGATGTTGTTTGATTAGTTTTAAACTCAAAATACAGTCCAAGAAAATATCAAATTGTTATATTCCTACTTTAGCTTCCCAGGTATATAAAATTACAGTGACTGCACTATCATGGCAACCTTTAAGAGACATTGATAAGCCTTTTAGTCTATCTTCATTCTAATACGTAGCACTAAAATAAATACTTCTTTAATTTTGATCTCCATCCTCTTATCTTCTCATTTCATTCATGAAAATTGGTAACCAACATTAAAATATCAAATATATGCATATTTACTGCTACAAGGGGAAAACAGTATTCTTTTTGAGATTCTTAGCATCCTCAATAAAATAATATAAAAACAGACATTAAAGAAAGTTAGAGACAAGTTTATTAAAGAAGATGAAAGCAACCTCAGAAAGCATCCTATTTATTTAGATTACAATGTTACTCTTACTAAATCATTAGGTTTATGCAAATCTGCCTGTTTTAAAGTTAAGACATTTGGATATCTTGTTAGATACCATGTAAATTGAATGCAATTAAAATGTATATTTAACAGTTGTAAAATCTGGTATAAAACTGTAGAACTTCAGTTGATGGCAAAATAATGATATTTGATTAGTATTTCTGTCCTTTTACCATTTAGAGATGTGGTCCCCTACCCTATCTACCTGGTGACTATCTAGTGTAAAGGCTCTACACTGTACTTAGACTTTAAAGTTAAGAACCTGGGAAAGGGAAAATTTACATGTAAATAAAGAAAATATCTAATAAAAAAATAAAACACAATTAGAAACAAACAAACAAAAAAAGAACAGAGCCCATTGATCCCTCCTTCCTTAGATTGCTTTCTATTGCTCTAATAAATACCAGAACCAAAAGAAAATGTGGAGAGGAAAGTGATTGCTTGGTTTACATATTGCTAGGAACATTTCATGGAAAATAAAAAAAAAAACAGGAAAGAACTCAAGCAGTCATCTAAATATGGAAACTGATGTATATCCTGTTTAAGAATCCTGCTTACTGACTTTATCTCATTGATTGCTCAGCTTTAAAATACCACCAAGGACCACTGGTCCATGGATTCTGAATGGGATAAACTCCTACATAGCAATTATTAATCAAGAAAATGCCCCCCTTACATATTTGCCTACAGGCAATCTGACAGAGGCATATTCCAAGTTTACTTTTCCCAAATGGATCTACTTTGTGTTGTTGAAAAAAATATCAACAAAAAACAAACAAATAATCAAACAGGATACATTTTTTACATGTTAACTAAGTAATTACAAATTAACTCAGTAACCCTGCCAATCTGTGCAGAAAAATGCCTCTAACAAGCATTCTTCTCTAGAAACTTTAGTAAACCTTATAGTGTCTAAATATAGTGTAAGTTGGCATTTATTTAGCAACCATCTTCTTTCTATGGCTATATGTCCCAAGGTATAGTTTTATGAGAAAAGGACAATATACATCAAAATAAATGACACTATTTCCACACTCTAGAAACAATCTTGTACATCTTAAGCTTGCAACTTTAAATATCTGTGGAAACAAACATATTGCTCAAATGTTTTACATTTGCCAAAATAATTAATTTTCCACAAATCAAGTCTCAAAGGCTTTCATCTCAGTACTCAGATTTTTCTTGCAAGAACAAGTAGAAAAAAAATACAATAATTATCATAACAATGAACAATTAAACAGGTTATCAAAAAAGCTCAAGAGGTCTATGATTCAATGGAGTCATAATAATGTTTATTAAAAACATGCAGCACCCAGGTGATTGGTATAGGAGACTCTAGGTTATTGTTTATTGAAGTATAATTTTAACAAAAAGCATATATAGCAATTTGTCCTAGGCTGATAGAATACACAGAAAGATTAATCTCCAAGTCTTCTTGAAATTTTGAAAACTTTGAAATTTTGAGGATCAAAGTGAAATTATATAACCAGTAGAAGGAAAGGGTTATGTGCAGTGTCATTCAAACCTAAGAATGACTATAGCATTGCTACTATCATTTATTTCAGGAATTTCTAAAGGAAAAGCATATCATGAATTCCTGGACATACTAATCTGTAGAATCTACAGACAACTATGTTCAAAGTCCTGGAACTTCACAGTGGTCAGAGACACCTTTTCCCTATCTGTTTTCCAAGAGGAATCTACTATCTATGTTCAGGTAACATACCTACAGTTGTCTTCTTCACATTTTGAAAGGTGTCTCCTAAATTTCACCTGCCAAAGAGAAAAAAAAAACTCATATGGCTATTGACTGAAGTAGGGATACAAATTCCTGACCATTCTTTCCAAATAGGGAACATTGTGGAAAGTGAAATTTGTTTGCCAATGTTAAGTATTCTCAAAAGATTACATAAGCAAATTTTCATCATATAGGTAAGAGCTCTATAGAGAAATGAATAAAAGAAATATAAATATGTGCCTAGGGAATATCTATGCTCCCCAAATATTACATTCCCAAATGAAAGATTACCATGCTTGAACTCACATATATAGCATTCATTTATAAAATATTTCTGTTTTAATTTATCTAAAATCTAACAGAAACGGAATTCTGCTTCTTACAGTACCTTTGTTCTGAAGAGGTCAATGGAGTACATAGGTACCCCTCCCTTCCTGGAAGAGAGAGGCTGATTACATTCCTCAGAAAAACTACAGGGTAGACAGAGCATTGGCCACTTGCAGATATAGAAAGCCCTTAGGAACAATCAGTTTAAAGGTCGTACTGTTCCGACAATCATGTTGTGCTTAGTTGCTGTTACTCTATTCTGCTCCTGGAAACTGTATAAAAACTCTCTGAAAGAGCTTCCCAGAGTCATCACCTCTCCTTTGGATGTAGGATGGCCCCAGCTTGTTGGAACAATAAAATCCTCTTACTTTTGCATCAATCCCAGGCTCCCTGTGGTTCACTCAGGGGGTCCCAGAATCTAAGGCTCTTCACAGTCTTACAGTTCTTTGGTGAGCATACATTCCTCTGCCTATTACTGTTTCTCTTTAATACAGTTTTTCTTATAAATGGGGAAAAGTTGGAATTACACAGTTATTAGTTTTCAGATCCATATATCTACCCTTCTTCATCGAGGTTTATGATTGTCTTTGAGCAAAAAAAAATATTCATAAAAGGAAAATACTTCTGCCTATGTATTGATCATATATAGGTGTTTTCTTAACATTCCTTAAACAATTCAGGATAATGCTTATTTATCTAGCCTTTCCATTTTTTCTTGTTAATATAGAGATTATTTGCCTCTAGAATTTTGTATACATAATATATGAATAGGCAACATGAATTGTGGAAAATTGGCTCAAATGCTTTTTCTTAATCCAGAATGACATGAGAATCTACTCATTCAGATGCTAAAGCAAACCTGGTGCCAGTTGGCTTTGATAGGGAAATATAGTTGCCAATGGCCAATGGCTGGGCAGGGTGAAAGAAACAAGACAGTTAGATTGCAGGATGAGGGGCAAGGAGCAGAGAAAGGATAGGAGGGAATCCCCATGATGGGGAAGCAGAGGGATTAGATGTAAAGCCACAGGAGAAAGCAACCAGCCATGTAAGAATTCCTCAAAGCAGCCCTAGGGGCTACTCCCCCATTGAGTCTGGGGTAGCAGAGATGAAATGCTGATTCAGCAAGTTGACTCAGGAAAGTTAGACAGGAGAATGTATGCTATCCTCAGAGAGGTTTAGAAATGCCCAGCCATTAAACTAGTCAAAGCATATCAAAATTAGCTGGCATGTATGTCTCTCTCATTAGGAATCCAGAGAGATCTTGGGTGGGTACAGCACATGGGCATGACCTGCCCAGAGCCAAATCGGCTAAATAGAAAGAATTATTTAGAGATTCTTGGATGGAATACACACTCCATGATATAAGCTTAGGAGGAGGGGAAACTTATTTTTTCCTACGAGCTGAGCCCAGTCACCTGGTTCCAGTGCAAGCCCCAAAACAGGAACAAAAAAGAACACAGCTGCCAGGGCAATTTACCCTGGGACTTTCTAAAGGCTTCTGGCTGCCTCAGAGAGTTTGAACTCAGAGAGGTCCTGGGAGCCCCTGTTGTGTAAAGAGACAGGCTTCTAGGTAGGCAGAAAGAGGCAAACAGTAGAGACTGCTGACTTTCATATGAGATTAATAAAATTTGATGTAAATGTTTTTAAAGATAGAAGTGAGTATAATGCCAATTTTTAAAATATTCTTAAGTATACATGGATAAAGAAATCTAGGCTTTTGACCTTAAATTATAGTTCAGAAGCAGGGGGTAAGTAGAATAAACTTATCTCAGACAGATAAAAAAGCTTATGTTAATTCAAGTTATATAAAGAGAAGGGGACATACCTGCAGAGATATTTATCTCCACAAAAAAAGGAGATATTTTAGGAGAAAGGCTTTGTATTTTTGTTAACAGGAAAGGAGAAGAGTCTTTGGACCCCCTTCCAAAGTAATATGGATCAGAGATCTATAGGAAGACCTTTTGAAGATCTAGGTTTCAGACAGAAAGGAAAAAAATCAAGAAGACTAAACAGGACAGATAACATAATCTATTGATTTTTCAACATGGGCGCCTCACAGTAACCGGCTTAGACATACAAGTGTCTCAGACAAAACTTCAGTTAAACTTACACAATAAATCTTATTGGTTATGGAATCCTTAAAATTATTCATACCCTCCTTCATATGGCAGGAATGAAGATTTATTACAATTGATCACTGATCAAGTTAACTCATAAAAAAGGCAGTCGTCATTCACCAGCGCAAAGAGGGAGCAAAATTTCATCCTTAATTGATCTGTGCATCTTGCACAATCCATATAAATATCTTAGCAGTACTAAATTTTTTGTTCTGAGATTTATATGTTTCAGAATATACACATCTAGCAAGATTCATCCTTAGGGACACTGAAATAACCTGCTGTTCCAGCCCCTGTTTCCTAATTCTGTCCAGAGGCTTGTTTCCAGAACAGCTTCAGGAATTGCTACTTATTCCCAAAGACTCAGTTCATCCAGCCTTTCAGGCAGATCCAGTCAGAACTTCAGTCAAGCCCTGAGCCTTCTAAGCAGACAGGATAACAGATGTTAAAGCTAGTTTTCTTATGTCTAACCAAATTTTCTAATTTTCCTACCCCTCCCCCCACTTTAAAGAATTTTCATTGCCCCTATTGAGCAGAAAGAACTTATGGAGAGTCATCATGCCTATCCCTTGAGTTTGGATGTCTGGCTACGATTATTTTATAAATTATTGATAGGTTGTCATTTTAAGGGATAATTTGGAAATGATCATAATTTTGAACAGAAAGGAAATAGAGGGAATGGATTACTAAATTTATTTTAAGCAAACAATTATATAACCCCAATCTGAAATTCTGACAACCAAGAAAACATTAAAACAATCATTCACCATGATCAAGTAGGCTTCATCCCAGGAATGCAGGGATGGTTCAATATATGGAAGTCTATCAATGTAATTCACTATATAAACAAACTCAAAGAAAAATAGAACACATGATCATCTCATTAGATTCGGAAAAACCCTTTGACAAAATCCCATACCCCTTCATGTTAAAAGTATTGGAAGCCAGGCAATGGTGGTGCATGCCTTTAATCCCAGCACTTGAGGGGCAGAAGCAGGCAGATTTCTGAGTTTGAGGACAGCCTGGTCTACAGAGTGAGTTCTAGAACGGCCAGGGCTATACAGAGAAACCCTGTCTTGAAAAACCAAAAACCAAAAACCAAACCAAACCAAATCAAACCAAACCAAACCAAACAAAAACAAAACAAAACAAAACAAAACAAAACAAAACAAAACAAGTATTGTAGACATCAGGAATTCAAGATCCATACCTAAACATAATAAAATCAATATACAGCAAACCAATAGCCAACATCAAACTAAACTGAGAGAAACTCAAGCTCATTAAAATCAGGGATAAGAAAAGGCTGCCCACTCTCTCCCTACTCATTCAATATAGTACTTGGAGTTCTAGCCAGAGCAATTAGACAACAAAAGGAGATCAAAGGGATACAAATTGGGAAGGAGGAAGTCATGATATCACTATTTGCAGATGATAGGATATTATATATAAGCTACCCCAAAAATTCTACCAGAGAGCTCCTACAGCTGCTAAACAACTTCAGCAAAGTGATTGGATATAAAATTAACTCCAACAAATCAGTAACTTTCCTCTACTCAAAGGATAAATGGGCTGAGAAAGAAGTTAGGGAAACAACACCTTCACAATAGTCACAAATAATATAAAACATCTTGATGTGACTCTAACCAAGCAAGTAGAAGATGTGTATGTCAAGAACTTCAAGTCACTGAAGAAAGAAACTCAAGAACCTCAGAAGATAGTAGAAATCTTAACTGATACAAATTGAAGTTAAATTTTTACATTGGTACAGAATTTATAAATATATACAGATGTAAGTTTTTCATTGGTATAAATTTCTTATAATGATACAAGATTTTGAAATTAATATTGCTACTCTTAGATAAGCATTGTGCCCATGCAATTCATTTAAGAATACAAGACTTAGACCAAGTCCTTCTAATAACTGCTATTACAGCCTACTTAGGATAATTAAATAATGCATGTTAAGAGCCAGTTAATAGCACTTGGTTATATTAGATTCTTATCTGATTATATTAAGGTGTTTTCTACAATATTATTAGAAATCACTAATTTCTATTAGAAATCACTAAGAATAGTTAAGGTTCCACAATTCAGATATACTTTATATAAATAGATAATCCTAAAAAACATCAGAAATCCACAAAATATTACATTAATATTAATTCATTATTAAAGATCATTTGACTAGAGACATGTATTCTCCTGACACTATTCCCTTCTTGGTTCAAAGAAGAAAGTGAACATCAAAACATCCATATGGAGTTGCTTCAGTTATGACAAAATAGCCACTGAACAAAAACTAACCTCTTCATTTACAGACAAAAATATACTGCCCAAGAAAGGATACACATTGCAGGATAGTCAACAATTTAGCTCTACCAAGACAGAAAACAAGGCCTTCATAGTTCCTACTTCATTTCAAGGTCTGTCAGATGGTTCTGGGCCACAAGGCTGAGGACTGATGCTCCAACATTTTGAGGAATGATGAACTGTCCAAGTGGTTAGCTTTCTCTACAAATTGGAGAAATTTTGGAAGCTATGCTTTGTACTTCCTATATCTTCAAGTAATATTTATTTTATTCTTGAACTTCTGATGAAGTTGAAGACTAATAATCAAACTCAGACTATTAAGTATTTTGAAAGATGATATAGAAAGGATGGTTTTCAGATGG
>JADRCD010117992.1:0-12864 GCA_019843815.1 Montemys delectorum
AAAAAAAAAACACAGGGAAAGGAAGTGATTTGTGCATTGGGGGAAGAGGGGAGGTAGCATGGTTGTGTTAGAAGAACCTCAGGGCCACTATCTCACTTCTGGGGAAAAAAAGCAAAAACAAGAAAAACTGTAAGACAGAAGCTTATGGAAGGAAGGAAGAAGTAGATTTATTCAAAGCCATCCTTGAAGAAGACAGGAGCACAAAACTGTCTCAGGAGGGTTCTGATTACAAAGACCTTTTACAGTAAGATAGTGGGCAGGATATGATGTGGGGACTTTCACACCCATTCTTTATATTCACTCTTTTCTGGGATATAATGTAGTTATTTCCTCCAAGCCAAAGTGTTTGTTTCTGGAAGGCAGAGGAAGACTCCTACATTTACTATGCTAAGGAGACACACAGGATCACCAGACTTCTTTCCAAGGTTATGGAAGAGCTATATAAGCACTGAGTGAGGGAATTCTTCAGTGCACCTATCAGTAAGTTGAGTTTTAGGATGTCACTTCCTTAAGTGATCACTCATGCTGGGATGGATACCTTAGTGACAAGGCTGCCTTTTAGTTACTCATAAACAAAACAACAAAAACTCATTGATTTGTTTCATCAAGCCAGACACCCTCTTTTCTGTCTATTGTTGGTGCCTTCTCTGGAGTGAATAGACACGGTTTCATGTCTCTCTAGGAAAAGTCACAGCAATGGAAACATTACAGTGGGCTTTGAACAACCAAGAAAATTTCTAGTTCAGTAAAGAGAAGTATGAAGTAGCAGAAGATGGTTTTAAATGAAGCCCTGTTAAGAGTGGAAAAAGTAGTAATAAGAAAAAAGCTTCCATTAGGAATAACAGAGCTGTTCTCAGTGATATACTAGTGAGAATTTCACAGTTCTCTGTGGGGCAGTGGACCAGGAGAGGTAACCTGGTCCTGGGTTGAGCTAAAGGCTTTGAAGCCTTGGAGTCACTGAAGGGACAGTAGGAGCTTTGCTTGTTCCCAGGCACCAAGCTTTGTCACTAGCTGCAGCCCACCATAGATTTGTGGCCAAATGTAGATGAGGTATCCCTAACATCTCAAGCCAAGACAATAGGAAGAGAGACTGTGGTCACAGAGGCTTAAGACAGAGATCTCCATGCTAATAAAGTACCTAGAGGCCTGTAGACATAGTCAATAAGATTTCCTTCCCAGACATTCCTTCCTGCAAATACTATTTAATCTCAGCCCCACTCTGAGAAGCATTCACTTTCTACCATGGCAATAAATGACTTGTAACCACAGACTCTCTTTTTATTGGGATCTGCCTGGGGAGCCACGGAGAAGGCCTTTACCTATAGATTCACAGTCTAATCCCTTGTAAAGTCCTCTCTGCATTCCCAGTCACAATTGCCACCAAGCCTGCTGCCACCATAAAGCCAAGGACTCTCCCCATGGGACCAGCTGGAGCTCCTCTCCCCACACCACCCCTGGTCCTAGGTTAGACCCAGCCCTCAGACAACCACTTCATTGTTCTCTGCTCTTCTGTGGCTCCCAGCAGTGCCTGGGTATCTAAGGGTCTGAGAACTCCATGGAACCAGCATCCTTGCTAACTAGGAACCCTGGGAACAGCTCAGGATGAATCTTGCCTCAGACTGCACTTTCCCACCCCCAAGCAGTCCCTCTGTGCTTTCCTGTGGCCCAGAACCCACCCATCAAGGTGTGGGATAAGCACAGACAAATTCCTTGTGTCCTGCTTCTTCAAGCACAATGTCCTGTAGTGGAGTGGACAAGGGACCTATAACCCTACAGTTCTCTGTGTTGCACTAAATGTGACTGAATTATTCATTGTAATTGGAAGATTTTTACATTAATCATGTATATGTCTGTACTGATTGGTAACAGCATACCCAAACACAATATCACATTAAATGGAGAGAAACTTAAACCATTCAATAAAATGAGGGACATGACAAAGTTGCCCACTCTCTCACTATATATTCAACAGAGTATTTGAAGTTCTAGCCAGATCAATAAGACAACTTTTAAAGGAGATCAAGGGGGTGCAATTGAAAAAAAAGTCATAGTATCTCTATTCTCCAAAGATATGATAGTATATATAAATGACAACAAAATTCCTTCAGAGAACTCCTACAGCTGAAAAAGATCTTCAGAAAAGTGATGAATACAAAATTATCTCAAAGAAATCCATAGCCCTCCTTTATACAAATTAGTGGGCTGAGAAAGTAGGTAGGACGACAATACTCTTCACAATAGCCATGGATAATATAAAATATCTTGGTGTAATTTTAACCAAGTAAGTGAAAGACTTTTGTTGCAGTAATTCTCCAACCCAAATATGCCCCTGAATGAAAACATAACTCAATTAATATGAATACAAGCTGTGTGCCTAGATTGGGCAGATCTATCACTGCACTACAATCTTCCCCATCTATGAGACCCCTTATAACTTCCGGTTTCTCCAGGCCATGTGGTTCTGCTCCTCTTTCCTTCCACCTCCTCCTCCATTGTCCTCTCTCTCTCTCTCTCTCCCACCCCTCCTTCTCTCTCGCAACTTTCAGCTCTACCTTCCCTTTATCTGCCCAATCACCAGTTCTAGCCTTTATTTTACAAATTAAGATGGAAAGAAGGTTTACAGGAAATCACCTAAGTACTGAGTCATTCTTTGTTTGTAACCCCTCCCAGGAGAACAGAATTAGCATCAAATTACAAATAGCGTCTGAGCTATCTGCAACAGACCTTTATGACAATAACTTCAGGTCTTTGAAGAAAGAAATTGAAGAAGATATTAGAAGATGGAAAGATCCTCCATGTTCATGGATTGATGGGAGAGGGTGGGGGGACAGGCATTGGGAGTGGGGAGGCTGAAGGGGTTTGTTCTTGTGTTTGTTTGTTTGTTTGTTTGTTTGTTTGTTTTGGAGGGGAAAATGGGAGAGGGAAAGTGTACATGTGAATGAAGAAAATACCTAATATAAAAAAAAAAAAAAAAAAAAAAAAAAAAAAGGCCATCTTACCAAAAGCAATCTACAGACTCAATACAATACCCATCAAAATTCCAACACAATCTTTACAGACATTGAAAGAGAAATTCTCAACTTCACATGGAAAAACAAAAAACCCAGGATAGCTATTACAATCCTGTACAATAAAAGGAGTTCTAGTGGTATTGCCATTCTTGACTTCAAGCTATACTACAGAGCAATAATAATAAAAATTGCATGGTATTGGTATAAAAATAGACATGGTGACCAATGGAATCAAATCAAAGACCCAGAAATAAACCCACAAACCTATAGGTACTTGATTTTTGACAAAGAAGCCAAAACCACACACTGAAAAAAGGAGAACACTTTCAACAAATAGTACTGGTTGTCTGCATGCAAAAGAATGTAAATAGATCAGTATCTATCAACCTGCATAAAATTCCAGTTCAAGTGGATTGAACAACTCAACATACAATGAGATACACTAAATCTAATAGAAGAGAAAGTAAAAAATAGCCTTGAATTCATTGGTACAGGAGACAACTTCCTGAATAGAACATCAATGGCTAAGGCACTAAAATCAACAATTAATAAATGGAACCTCATGAAACTTAAAAGCTTTTGTAAGGCAAAGGACACTGTCAAGAGGACAATACAACAGCATATCGATTAAAAAATCTTCACCAATCGTACATCTAACAGAGAGCCAATATCCGAACTATATAAAGAACCCAAGAAATTAGACACCAACAACTAAAATAAAACAATTTAAAAATAGGATATAGAGCTAAACAGAGGATTCTCAACAGAAGGATCTTAAAACACTTAAAGGAATGTTCAACATCCTTAGCCTTTAGGGAAATGCGAATCAAAATGACTCTGAGATTTCAACTTACACTCATCAGAATGGCTAAGATTAAAAACTCAAGGAACAATATATGCTGTTGAGGATGTGGAGAAAGGGGAACACTCCTCCATTAGTAGCAGGAGGGCAAACTTGTGTAACCACTCTTGAAATCACTTTAGCATTTCTCAGAAAATTGGGACTAGTTCTACCTCAAGACCCAGCTATAGCATTTCTGGGCATGTACTCAAAAGATTCTCTACCATCCCACAAGAACACTTGTTCAATTTTGTTCATGGAAGCTTTATTCATAACAGCTATAATAGCTAGAAACTGGGAACAACCTAGATGTCCATTAACTGGAGAATGAATAAAGAAAATGTGGTTTATTTGCATAATGGAATACTACTGAGGTGCTAATAACAAGAACATCATGAATTTTGTAGGCAAATGGACAGAATTAGAAAATACCTAGAGTGTGGTAACCCAGACTCAAAATGACATGCATGGTATATATTCACTTATAAATGGATATTAGCCACTATAATCCAGGGACCCAATGCAGCTAAATAGCAAGGTAGGACCAAAGAAGAATAGCTGAATCTTTCTCAGAAGGGGCTATATATGGTAGATGGAAGGAGAGAACTGGGTGGAAGGTGGGATATGGGAGGAGAGCATGGTGGGGAGGATTAGGTGTATGGGAAGAGCTGGGGAGAGAGAATGAAAATCAGTGGTGGTCAGAGGGTGGGGCTGAAGGTGGGGCTGAGGGGGGCAATCTCTAAGACGTGACAGAGACCTGAGACGTGGGAGACTCTATGGTGTCTATGAGTGCAACTCTAGCTTAGATTCCTGCCATTGGGGGATATAGATCCTGAAGTGGCCACTTCCTGTAGGAAGGTAGCACTCCCAGGAAAGGAATAAGACACCCACACCTCCCACTACTCCAGTCCTTCAACCCAAAATAGGTCCTGTCTACAAGATGTGCAGGGACAAAGAGAGCAGAGACATAGAATGGACAACCAATTACTGGCCCAAATTAAGACCAATCCCATGGACAAGAACCAATCCCTGACACTATTAGTTATACCCTGTTATGCTTGTATACAGGAGCCTCGCATAACTGTCCTCTGAGAGGCCAAAGGAAAGAAATGCAGAGATCTACTACCAAACATTGAATTGAGCTTGTGGAGTTTTACAGAAAAGTTGGAGGAAGGATTTAGCAATCCAAAGAGGACAGAGATTCTATTGGAAGACTAACAGTGTCAACTAACTTGGACCCTTGGGGGCTCCCAGATACTGAATCACCAACCAAAGAGCAAGCATGGACTGGACCTAGTCCCCTCATTCACTAAATTTTTAGCAGATGTGCAGCTTTGTCTTTTTTTTTTGTCTTAAGACATTTATTTTAGAAAGAAGAGAGAGAGAGAGAGAGACAGAGAGACAGAGAGACAGACAGAGACACAGAGACAGAGATAGAGACAGAGAGACAGAGACAGACAGAGACAGAGAGACAGAGACAGAGAGAGACAGAGACAGACAGAGACAGACAGAGACAGAGACAGACAGAGAGATAGACAGAGACAGAGAGACAGACAGACAGAGACACAGAGACAGAGATAGAGACAGAGACAGAGAAGTAGAGGGCGGCCATGGCCATGTCTATAGAAGGGTGAGGTGAGAGAGAGGGAACTGCAGCTTGGTCTTTATTCAGGCTACCCAACACTTGGAGCTTGGGCTGTCCCTGAGTCTGTTATCTACCTGTGGATCCCGTTCCCTAGCTGGGCTGTCTTGTCTGGTCTCAGTAGAAAGGATGAGCCTAGTACTGCAAGTGGGGGTGAAGGGCAGGGGGCTCTTGGAGAAGAGGGGGAGAGAATGGGAGAGGATCTGCATGAGCAATTACTTGGAGGAAAGAGGGAACTCATATTTGTATTTAAGGTAAATAAATAAATTAGTTATTAAAAAGTGATTGGAAGCCAGTTACAAATTACAACATTTAAAGATCAAAGACAACAACATTCACACTGGGTTTTTAAGTCTGTAAGTTAAATAGTGGAAAATGATTATCAAATTAAGCTAATGAAAGCAATGTATTTAATAAGAAGCCAAGAAGTTCTTCAGCTCCTTCATTCTTTTAAATCCTCATACTAAATTGAATCTAAACATACTTTACTCAGTAAAGAGTTTCCATTCAACCCTCAAAATTGACCCAGATGTCTAATATATCACCTACTTTTAGGCAATAGAAGAGAATAATTTGTATATCATTTTAAAGCTTCTTTAATTTAAGTGTATTCAATTAAATAAGATCTTATGTAGTGGGCTTACTCTGTAGCCTGGTATGACCCTGAATTCTTGATCTTCCTGGTCAAGCACTGGAATTACAAGGCTACAAAGTTCTTTGGTTTTTTAAAGCCCTGCACATATTTTCCCTTTTCTGTATATGCAACTTCCTTGTTTGCCTCCTAATGTTAGAGTGTGGTCCTTTTAGTCCTTGAGGTGGAGTCTAATTCATGCAAAGCAATCTTATAGCTTCTTTCAGTGCTGTTTTCAGAGACTGAGTCTGAAGATGAAGGTGTAGTTAGGTTCCTGTGCTAATTATCCTGACACTCTCAGGGTTTTAGCATCTTGTTGGGTGTGAATGGGAACATCAACACATGTTTCAGAATGTAAAAGGGTATAAATTATTAAGATATTATTCTCTTTGAAGGATTCTTTGGAATTGATCATTCATGCACTTCAGTCCTGGAACAATATGGACAATTCCAAAGAAAATTAGAAGCTATCACCACTTTTTTTTCTTTATATTTTCAAAACAATTAGACAAAAGAAACAGCTTAAAAAATCATCTTAGATGAAAAAATTAATTAGAGGCCTTGATGTTAAAATACTTAGTCTGACAAGACAAACATCTAAACCTAATTTTAAAACAGCCAGAGGGGAGCCAACAGGTCTCTGCTGCTACCCATTTCCAAGACAGATTTTATTTACAAAGCTAAGATCGCCTCTTGCTTTGAAGCCTTGGTCATTTATAGTCCGTGGACGTATTTCTATGAGGGACTAGGGATAAAAAGAATCTATCGCTGAGGACAATTTTAGACTTAAGGCTTCATTCAAAACAGGGAAAGGGAAATAAACCTTCCCAGTTCTCAGCCAGCCAAGTTTTGAATTGGCTACAATGAAAAGCTGGACTTGCTAGAAAAGTGATTTATTTGTAGACATAACAAAAAAAGGAATGTATGAAAACCCTCAAACAACATCCATTTTAAGAAATTACTAGAAAACACTGCTGCCTTCGGGAATAAAATGTTAAATATTTAAAATATTCTAATACACACACAAACACACGTTTCTTTGTTGGAATATGTGCTTACTTGGTACGTTTATGATATGTGAAAGGGCATTTTGTTTCTTTGGTTAAGATAAAGGCCATAGGGGTAATTATTACCTTCTCAGTCCCTGTATACTATAGAGGTCGATAAATTTACCTGCTTTGCCCTGTAACGTCTAAAGAACTCCTAAAGCCATAAGCTATTTGTTCTATTTCTAAAAACGACCTCTCAGAAGTTAGCCCTGAAAGAGTAGCTGAGGCTGCCACCAAAGGTAAGGAATTTGAGTTTGATAGATTAGTGTTCAACTAACACTTTCAAGACCTGGAAGTACAAAGTTATAAATCTACTTTGTTCATAACTGTTCTCAGTCACAGGGTAATTATAACAATAGAACAGTTGAGCCTCCGGAGAAACCAAGCCTTTTCTTATTAAAAACTTGACAGGGAATAGTGTCTCCAAAAATCAGGGTAAATTTCAAAGTATAAACTGAGACAACTTTTCAGAAGAAATTAGATGATATTAGTAAATATTTAGATTCAGAACTCTGAATCCTATCAGTCTTATGTCTGAGCAGGATCACATGAATCTGTAAGGAGCTTGTAGAAGGCCATGCAGACATCCCACTCTGAGTGTGACACTCAACACTAAGGCAAAGGGAATAAATGTGCTGTTTATTTGTTCTTTGTTGTTGTTGTTGTTAAATGGCTTTGTTTTATATATACAGGTATTTTATCTGCAAGTATATCTGTATGCAATGTATATGTGAAGTGCCCAAGAAGGCCAGACAAGGCCCTTGCATTAATTAGAACTGGAGTGACAGACTCTTGTAAGCGTCCACGTAGGTGCTGGGAATTTAACATGGGTCTTCTAGAAGAGCAGCTGGAGCTCCTAGCTGTTGATGTAGCTTTACAGCTCATGTTTGCCATTTCCAAAACAATTTTTTACTCTATATTTTCTATTTCTCCCAGTTAGTTAAGAATGGTAAGATTAACCTTTCCACATGCCCAGGGATGGGAGTACTGATTTAGAATTTATGCCAGTTTATGAATTATAAATATTCGTTTGGTGTTTGGAGTTTTCACACTGTGATTTGTACCCTCGGTTGAATGTCAGCTCACTTTATGTTATTTTAGAAAATACCCACAATAAGTGGATGGAGAGTTATTTGGCTCACCATTTCAAGGTTGCAGTACATATCCCTTGGTTTATTTGGTTTGGGTCTCCGGTAGAGTGAAACAGGAAGCTTTATCTCATATAGGCCACTGGGGGTGGGGGAAACAAAAAGAGAAAGCATCCAGGTCCTCTTGAAAAACAGACCTCAGGAAACCTAACTTCCTACTATTAGATCCCACATATTAAGAGATCACAGTCTTTTTTTTTTCTTTTTTTCTTTTTTAATCACATTATGATTTTTCTTGTCAGCGAACTACAACACTGTCTATTAGACACAAGGTAAAAACGGCTTGGCTCAGAATCCTCCAGATCTCTCCCAGAATCTTGATCACTTCCTGTAACGCTCCTGTCCTCCACCACCTCCACCTCCACCTCCACCTCCACTTTCACCACAATGGCCACGATCTCTGAATCTGAAACACAATTTCCTGGATCGAGACCTGGATCTATGCTTCTTGCGGCCCTCGCAGCTTTCTTGAGATGGGCAGGTGCATGAACTTGTGGAAGCCCCCACTTGTGCACTCTTCTATTTCGTACTGGCTGCAGCTCTGCAAGAATCTGCTGCCCACTAAACCAGCGGTTATTCAAGTCGATCACAACTTTCTCTGCATCCTCCTCACATTGAAACTTGACAGGTTTTCCCCACCAGGTGGTCTCCTAGGTTGTCACAGACGTTCATCTCCTCAAGTTCCCCGTACTTTTCTTCCATCTCAGTGAAGACTTCCTCAGTGAACTCATCATAGTGCTTCTGCATCTCCACATAGCTCACAGCACAGTGTGAGGCGTCAGCAGTCTGTGCACTGTTTTGGGGATTATGATAGATGTTTTGAATCAAGATGACCTGGCTAAAGGTCGGTTTACTGTGCAACCGAGAACATCTGTCTTCGTGACAACGTGTTCCAATTTTGAAATAAAACGAAACTGACTTTGTCTTTCTCAGTGCAGAAGATGGAGACCAAGTATTCCGCCATTTTCCAGCGGAAGACTTCAGCACGGCAGCTAATGCTGCCTACTATGCCCGAGATCACAGTCTTAACTTATTACCAGGACTAGGTACCAAGCGTTCAAAGCACAGGCCATACTTCACACAGGAGATGTTTCAAATCTAAACAATAGCAACTGTGGCATCACGCCTCCTACACTGAATGTCAAATTGATGTTTGCTCTATTTCTGTGATTTAATCCCCATTTCCAATTTGCTTACGTCTGTATAATAGTTCTATTTATTGTTAAGCCATTTGAACCCCAAAATTTCTGCATATGGAAGTCAACTTGAATCACTTCAAGACGATGAAGTAGAAATGGGTAAAAAAAAAAAGCTACAGGTAACAGAAAAACAACTAAGTCATAAAGCTGTGTGTATAAATACAAAATTCTGACGGCAAGGAATTCTACAGGAAATATGATTGCTCTCCGTGAAAAATTACTTTTAATATAAGTATAACTAATGAATTAATCCAACAGTTGTATTTCTTTATCTTATTCTACTCCCAGTAATCACACAGAGAAACCAAGATTTATTTCTAGCTGCACCTCAGTTGAGCAGTTAAATGATCCACATTAACCTCTAAATTCATCTGGCTACCTCCCAGTCATGGCCCCAATATATTTGCTTCTTATTATCGGTCTGGCTTTTTGGGCTTCAAGTGTGTTTCCATGGTCTCTCTCCAGATTCCTTTCTCATGGTTCCAATTCCTCCATCCCTGGCAGATCTGAAACTCCCTTTCTTTCTCTCCTGCTCATGGCTAGTGGAAGCATCTGCTTATTCTCTCTTCTGCCCAACCATTGGGTGATCAGCATTTATTGACAAAGCAGAGAATAAATGGTAAGAATTGTTTACACAAATTTGAGACAGGAGATTCTTGGTGTAAGCATTACAATGCCATGTCTGTTTTGAAACAAGTTATGGGGGCAAAGAAATTTGAATAACACAAGGGTAAACTTTGTACCATGTACAAAATCATTATGACTACAGCTGTCACCAGTAAATATAAGAGGACAATAAAGAAGAATACAGAAATTTACACATGAACTTAACATTGCATATAAACACAATATGTAAACTTACTTATATCCTAAAAGATTTACTATTGAGTGAAGACTATTGAATTATAATATTTTGGTCTTGTAATGGAATTGAAATTGTATTAAACATATGCCCCTTATTTTGAGGAAACTATTTTTAGGTGTTTCTACTTTGATTACATGGTGGATCTCTAAGTTTTATTTCACAATTACCTGTTGTACATGTGCAAACGTAAAGGTAGTTTTGAAGAGGTGAGCAAAGATGGAGAAGGAGCAGGAGGAATAAATGGGAGTGAATGTCTATTCATAGTGATGAATTAGTGGGATCTACTCCAAAATGATCTACACTGTCATGTGATAAAAATGTCTAGATTAGGGAGTTTCCATATAAATTAAGTAGGATGTTTTAAAGCTGCCATTTACTGGGACAGTCTTGCACTAGTCGGTCAGTGGTACACTCAATGTTTAGTGATGGTTACATACTTGATTTGAATCCAAACATATCAAATTCTCCTGGTGATTATAGGTCTTTGTTTCATTTACCTGTAGTTAAAAGAGTATGAGCTTGATTTAAATCCTTCACTCAGCAAACATGTGTTTTTTTTTTTTTTTTGCTACATCGACATTATGTTTTGAGTATATTTTAAGTGCTGCAAATTTTATGAGAACATTTCCTTTACATTTGATTTACTCTTATATAAGAGAAAGTGGTTTGCCCTATACAAGCTAAAGACCTCACTCTGTCTAGTGAAATCTGAAGTCTTTCAGAGAAAGTTTCTGCTGTACATTAAAATGGACTTTTGTGAAGCAAATCTAAATAATTTACTAGTGTTGACTTCACTTACTTATTTTGTCTTCATTTAGTTTTTTCTGAGGACCAAACTGGAATGCTTTTCAACTGTAATGGACTGTGCTTTTCTGCTCATAACTTGAAGGGCAAGTGCATCAAATTTTTTCTTCTTTCTTTTTTGTTTCTTTTTGCTATGAGCATTAAAAAGACTCAGTATATGAAACACTGTTTAACTCCAGCAAATTAGTTTGATTTTTATTTTATTTTTAAATCTTGATGCCTGTTTGTTTTCTAATGAAGGAATTTAGATGGGGGTAAGAGTAGGGGAGGATCTGGGAGGAATTAGAGGGGATGTGATCAGAATATATTTTATGAAAAAAATATCTATTTCCGTACAATGGAAATTATAGCAACACTTGAGTAAAAGACTGCAGTATAATTATTATTACAATACAAACATACATTAATCATTTAATTTACCTTTTGCTTATTTTTTAAGTACACATTTACAAGAGTGTTAGATAATTATTATCATTAGCTACTGAGAGAAGAGAAAATCTTTCTAAAGCTTTCATGGCCTGTGTAAGATCACAATGATGCTAAGTGAAAGACCAGAGCTGTCTTAATTTTCATTGGCACTTTAGTGGCACAGGGCTAGAGTAAAGGATGGCAGGAAAGGAAAGGGCTGACTTTTTTCTATAATGAATATACTTTTGTGATAATACCATTAATCCAAATACATGAGCAGGATCCTCATGGAATTTAGCTTATTCTAAATCTTGCATCACTTTGAATAAATAAATCTTTTTGTTACCTGTATCTCCATAAGCAAGTTTTCCAAAAGCTCATTAAACGTTTTGTTTCTATATAATTAATCATGTTTTTTTGTCCTTAATTATCATTTGGAATTCCTTCTGTCTTTGCAAGATATAGAGAAACAATATAAGTGATTGAAAACAAACTCTAGAAACTGGAGAAACAGTCAACATTGTGTCAACCAAGCAAATGATGAACCTAAAAAACATTAATAAATAGAAAATGCAATGAAAAGTACATGGCATTCTCACTCTCTGTCCCTTGGCATATCTAGTTTCAAACACTGATACCAACAACATCCTGTGCTCTGGAATGGGGCACTTGTCTTTTTCTGTCTTCCAGAGGAAGAGAAGTTGTGGCCCTACCGACAGATGTTTCTATGTCAATTCTAATACATCTGTGGGATGCCTAAAGAATGAACATGCAGTGATTTTCTCTGGTTATCTTAGAAGTTACACTGGCCTGGTAAACAGTGGGCATTATCAAAAAGCAGTGCGAGGCACAAGAAAAACTGAAGGTGCTTAGGCCAGAAGAATACAGATGAAAAGAAAATGCCCTGTATAAATCCAGAGAAGAAGATCTGAGGGGTGAGAATCAGGGTATTCAAAGCATTTATGTATAAGAGAGCATTAAGAAAGTCATTAACAGACCAAGACAAAACGCACCCCAAGCGAAGATGTACGATGCTAAATTTCCCTTATGTCTAGTCTATAGGTCCTGTGTAGGCTTATGGCACTTATGCCATCAAGAGGAAGCCAGTATATAGAATCTCTACAGACTAATAGTGTTTGATCCTCCTTTCTCTTGCTTGTTCTCTCACTTCCTTTCTGCATTAAAGGAAATCTCTACTGGAGAAACAAACAGGGGGCTGATGAGATGGCTCATGGATAAAAATCATTCGCCATCCATGAAGGAATT
>JADRCD010118006.1:0-23710 GCA_019843815.1 Montemys delectorum
TATTTTAGGATGTAACTTTTGTTACACAGTTGTTGCCTGCTTTTGGAAATAGCAAGTAATGATAATGATTGGTTTTATCAGTGGTCATCTTCCTTATTTAGTGTTCAACATGTGATGTTCTTTGACTTAGTGTGTAACAACAGGCGACAACAATAGTCTGTTGAGGTTTGGTCAGTTGCTATGCATTGTATTGCTATTGTAATGCTAATTCACTACCCAAGTCTAAGCCTATGAGTGAACTCTCAAGTTTATAGGCTTTTGTTTGTTTTTTCCCTCTCTGGGGTGATCTGGGGTTTGTTTATGTCACTACAGGAAAAAAAATCTATCACTTAATAATGTGCTTCTTTGATATATAAAAAAATTTATTTAAACATAAAGCATTTATGTAAAAGACAGTGTATTTTGAAATCTATCGCCTACCATATAACCCTACACACTCAAAAGGATAATAGTAGGCATTTTATGAGATAAAAATTATGAAATCATAAGACATATTTGGAGAGTCCTTGTCTCATAATATTAATATGTATATAGTGAGACATTGTCTCTCTGTTTTTAATAAAGATTCATTTATTTTATATGTGAGTATACTGTCACTGATGTCAGACATACCAGAAGAGTAAATCAGATGCCATTGCAGATGGTTGTGAGCCACCATGTGGCTGCTGGGAATTGAAATCAGGACTTCAGGAAGAGCAGTCAAAGCTCTTAACTTCTGAGCCATCTTTTCAGCCCCCGTCTCATAAACTTTTAGTCAGGGCATTTATGTATTTATTTTTATATCCATTTTCTATTATTTATTTAATTTACAATTCCTTTGCATATATATTATGGCTTCCAATCTTATGTGTCATGGAATTCCTTTATGGGCAAACATGGTGTCTCTGAAAGTATATGTTTTTCTTGTGCTTTTCCTTGTGTTATTCCAATTTCTTTGTTTTGTTTTATTTTATTATTATTCTTTATATGCCTGTTTGTTTTCCAATGAATGAAATAAAAAGACTGTAGATATAGCAGGAGGGGTAATGGGGATAATTTTAGAGGAGCTAGAATGGAGAGCCATAATCAGAATATAATATATGAAAAAATCTATTTTTAATAAAAAAAGAACAAAAGAAAAAACAGAAACAAAAAAATCTATAAATTGAAGACTCCAAAAAAACATAAATTTTATATTAAATAACCATTTGGATAGAAATAATACTTATCATCTCAACACATTATAATTTAAAAATATTATCACATATATGCACATATGTGTTTATTTTTGTGTACCAAATAAAGACTTCTGGAGTTGGGGATATAGATCCTTTGGTAAAATTCTTTTCAGTCAAGCATGATGATATAACTTGGAATTTCTAGCATCCATCTAAAAAGCCATATACTCTATAAAACCTGAAATCCTAGCTGGAGAGGTGGACCCCTGGAACTTCCTCTCCAGCTAGACTAGCAAATTGGTAAGTTAGGGTCAATGACAAAGCTTGTTTCACAAAAATAAGATAATAAATGGTGGAAACAATTGTGAAAGACAACAGCAGCATCTCCTGGTATCTACATGGGCACACCCACTGGAGAAAAATCCACAGAAAACAAAACATAGAAACAAATGAAATATCAAAGCTCAGGGAACACTGAGGAAAAAGGGTTGAAAGGTTGTAAGAGCCAGACAATCAAGAGGAGTTTGCTGTGAGTCTGTTTCCTAGGAATATCAGAAGCTACACGTGTAAAGCTTCACCAACATGACTTTACAAACATGAGCTAAACAAGGACAGCATCAATAGGCATCCTCCAGTGGAGAAAAGAAAAGTCCTCAGACTTCAACCCTACATATAGGCAGCTAAAGTATGCTGATAACTGTAGAGATAGTCTTCCTCAGGGAAGAACACTTCAACTGGATACCCAATACCCAATGGTTAGCACTGAAAACACACATATAAATAACATTAAGCAGACATAATAGGTCATATTTTGGACGTATATGCATCTACATATACTAATATAATAATAATTAATGAAAAAGAACCCATGAAGTTGAAAGAGAACAAAATTGTATATGGTAAAGTTTAGTGGGATAAAAGAGAATGTCAGTTGGATTAATTATTTTCATTGTTTTGAGCTGATAGGACAGACACACTTAAATTTAACTTAATAATGAGAATGTATACAATCTTGGTACAAAATGAAGAATGCACATATATATATGCATTTACGTGGTCTTAACCTATATGAGACCAACACTGTGGTGCTGATGACTAATAAGCCTGGTCCCGCCATGAATGAGTTCTCCAAGAATAGTCATTTTTCATTTATGGATAAAATGCAAATAAGCTGAAGGTAGAGATTGATGATTGATACCTGGATAGCATTTCATATATTTACAGCTTGACCCATAGATAGGCTGACATATACTGAGAACCTAGTTTCCACCCAACCACTAATGAATGACAGTTTATAATATTTTGTTTTGTTTTATGGTTATAGAGATCAAGCCAATGACTATGATGAACATGGTAAACACTCTAATCCTAACCTGTGTCTGTAACACTAATAGCACATTAAAAAGTTTGATGTGGATGAATATATTAGCTTTTAGGAGGATAGTTGTTAAATTCAATAGCTTCATATCGTTCCTTAAATATGTGTGTCTTGGTTTTGGTTAATACTTGAATGATTCAACAGATGGTCATTATGCTATCTTCTAATCATGCACTTTTTAAATGAGTAGACTTGTTTCATATTTATTTTCTGAATTCTTAAGTGTTTCCATTATTCTGTTGGGTAGTATGTTCTTTGAGAGAATAAGCAAGGTCTATTCTTATATAACTCTTATCCAAAATAAAAACAATAAACTATAGATAATAAATCAGGTTATTTTTAAGTCTAACCTGCCTAACACAATAGTTATAAACATTGAGGCAAAAGCCTTTAATATCATTGGTCTTTGATTTGCAATTTATTATGATACGGCAGTGACTTCCAAGGCTCCTATACCATATGGAGAAATAACATATTAATATATGAAAATGCTTAAGGCAATTTAAAGTAGCTTAAAATATAAAACATCCAAGAAATAACAAAACAGACATATTGTATTTGTATTATCCTTTAACAATGATAAGTAAAGATTTTATTACCTGCATTTTGAGTGTCTATAGTTGTTCTGGCTAGAAACCCTTTTAATAGGCTTGTACATAAGGTTTATTTTCTGCTTGTCTTTGGATCTCCAGTGAAATGCCACCTTATCAGGGAGGTGTCCTCCCTCTGACATCCTATATCAATTAACAACACTCACACGGGCATTGCCCATCTCTTTTACCATGCGTTATTTTACATTAACAACTGAAGCATTATCAACTGACAGAGGTGTTTAGGCTTCTTAAAAATGAATACTCTCTTCCTAATGCACAAAGAGGTTGGATTTAATTAACAGTCCTTTGCATCTCTCACTCTTGGAAGAGTGTGTGACATGTGATAGGCACATAGCATATCTTTGCTGAGAGAAGGAACAAACTTAGACATTTTGAAGGGGATCTTTGACTTAAAAAATAATAAATTCCAAAACTGATTTTTTATGAAAATCACAGATTTTATATAACCAGTCATCAATCATTTTATCAACTCCATCCATACTAGAGTATTCATTTTATAAGTTTTTACGTTTATCAATGAAATACTGAAAATACATAATAAATTTAAAATTTCTATTAAATTTATTGATGTGATTTACTGAAAAATATAGCAAGGCTTACTGAAAGGAAATTAATTAGTTTTCAACTTATATCACAGTATGTATCAGGTACCTCAAAGATTTGAATAATTTAACTGTCTATGAGCGTGAGAGTATCCTTGGTTATGCACCATCAATCTCTATACCAGAATTAGGCAAACTGTTTGCCCAAGGAATTTAGAACCTTACAGAATACAGTAATAACAAAGAAGGATTTATTCTCATGTTACCTAGCTCCCTTTAAATGTCACACAGAGCAGAAATGTGCTTCTGTATAAGTCCTGGCAAGTTGTTTTGTCAACTTCACACAAATTGGAGCTATTTTTTTTTTTTTTTTTGAAGAGCCACCTCAGTTGAAAAAATGCCTCCATCAGATTGCCAGCAGACAAGTCGGTAGGGGATTTTCTTTATAAATGGTTGATGTAGAAAGGCCAGGTCCATGGGGAAGGCAGATCTTAGTTCTGGATGGGATAAGAAAGCAAGTGCAGCTATGGAGAACGAGCAGGAAATCTTTGGCTTCAGATCTTTTGTCCAGGTTCTTGCCTTGGTTTCCTTCAGTGGACTGTGAACCAGAATATGTAAGCCAAACCAACCTATTTCTCCTCCAGATTGCTTTTACTTATTGTGTTTTATCCCAGCAATAGAAACCATGGCTAATATATATTCTAAAACCACTTAGACAATTTTGCTTTTTATCTCTTAAATTTGCAGATATTTCAAAAGAGTGGAAAAGGGCCACAGAAGTAACATGCAAATTAGATAACAATTCCAGTTGTAATGTCGCCATGAATAAGAATTTCTTTATCCTTCAGTGCATTTTCAGAAGACAATTGCTGGCGTCACCAATATTGATTAGGTAACAGTGTTAAAAATACTAAGTATAATATATTACCTGATACATCAGACAATCTTACTCTACTACATTTTGGATTAAAAAATAAACTTTTGGGCAAAAAATACCATCTTACCAACAAAAGTAATCATAACATTTCAGCTGAATCTTTATATTAATAAAATCCTAACCTTTCTAAAACTGCTAAGTGTAAAGGCAAGAATTGAAGTAATGTAAACTGCATATTCTTGTTTCATTTTTCCAAAGTGCAATGGATAAATTCCTCCCAATGCATCTGGTGAATTTTGTAGTACATGATGGATACAGGTAGCCTTTATCTAAACATGAGCCCTTTGAAAGAACACCCCTTCAAAACACCTACACCTAGATAAATGACAAATTGCATAAAGATTATGAAAATATTTTCTTGGGAGTTAATCAAAATTTAGAGAGGACAATGGGTTAACTTCAAAATTAAACTTCAAATCTATTGTTCTAAATAACACAAAACAGACTTGAATAATGAGAACAATTGAATTGAATTCAATAAAAGAGAAATGCTGCATTTTCAGCATAACAAGTGAACTCATAACACCATAAGCTTTATGTAATAATTATGAGCTACAAATGTTGTGCAGAAGTGAGGTATTACATAAAGGAGGATTGAGAAAAGTGAGTGGATTTGGGAGAGTTGTGTTTATGCTGGATAAAGAGAGATGATATAATCTTTCTCTCTATATATATATGGATATATCTGTATCTATCTGTATCTATATCTAGTATAGATGTCTATCAATATCTAAGTGTTTAGTGTCTCTCCTACTCCAGTGAATTTCTGTGGTTTAAGTAAACAGAAAATGTCCAAAAGGAACTTAAATTGATAGTGTTCATTGAAAGAATAAGGGTAGCTGTGACAAGAGTTTACCTACAACTTTTTAAACCTAAGTGTCTATGGGTTAAGTAAACCCATACAATGTGTGTGTAATATGTGCGCAAGCTAGGAGATTATTTTGGAAGTTGGAGTTTTGTTGTTGTTGTGGCTTGGCTTTTAATGAAAAACATGACTATCAATTTACTGAATAATGTTTTAAATTGCCAGCAAAAGGTGGGATGTTTCATACTTGTGCTCACACTTAATGGAAGATTGACTTTTGTATTTAATGAAACAATTGAAAAGGCATAGGCTGGGATTATATGCTTATATTGTTGCTATTGCTTTCACTGATATATTTTCATAGTATTTTGAAACAATCACATTCTACTAATGGACTCAATGTTATAACATCTTTTCAACTAAGTGTTATCAGATAGTTCTGAGGTATGTTGTATGAGAACCTGACAAGGCAATTGACTTTTGGTTTTACTTCTGTGCACAGATACCATGATCAAGGCAACTCTTATAAAGGAAAACATTTAATTGGGGTGGCTTACAGGTTCAATCCATTATCATATAGATGGGACCATGGCAGCATCCAGGTAGGCATGGTGCAGGGGGAGATGAGAGTTCTATATCTTGTTCCAAAGGAAAACAGGAGAAGACATTTCCAGGCAGCTAGGAAAAAGGTCTTAAAGTCCATACCCACAGTGACACAGTTTCTCTAACAAGGCTAGACCTACTCCAACAAGGCCATACCTCTTAATAGTGCTACTCCCTGAGCCAAGCATAGTCAAACCACCACATTCCATTTCCTGTCCTACATGGGCTTGTTCAAACACATGAGTGTTTGGGGGCCAATACTTAGCCATAGGATAAAACAAAAATACATTTAATACTATTCCAAAATCGTCATAGTCTATAGGAATCTCAATAATGTTAAAAGTCAAAAGTTCAAAGTCTCTTCTGGGATCCATCCAATCACTTAACTATAATTCCCAAATCAAGACTGGAAACCCAGTGGTCAAACTCCAAACTCCATGTTTCCAAGTCAAACATCAAAGTTTTTGCCCTTCACAATAACTCCTTTCATCCTTGTTGACTGCTTTGGCAGATCTGGCACTCAGTAGCAAAAAGTTTCAATCTCTTGGGCTTCCAATCTCGTCCAGCAGCTTTTCTCAATAGGTATCCCATGGGACTGACATCCCTAACATCTTGGGGTATCCCAAGGAACTTTACCTTTATAACTTCTTATTTGAACATCTGGGATCAACACACAATCTTCTGGGCTCCTCCAAATGGCTCCAGTCACATCTACAGCTCTGTACTCTGCAGTACTCTAGGCTCTGGTTAACTCTACTTCACTCTTGCTGATAATCCCATAGCACTGGCATCTCCAATACACTGGAGTCTTCTATTCCAACTTGGCTTCACCAATAGCTTCTTATAGCCTTCCTCATTGTTCCAAACTTCAACTTCTTTAAATGATCTATTCTATCCTGGGCCATCAACTGCAACTGAGGCTGCATCTTCGCTGTGCTCTCACAGTGCCAAGCCTCAGCTGCTCTCCATGATCCTTTCATACCTTCAAAACCAGCACCACCTGGATGAGTCATACATATTACTAAGTCCAGCTGCAGTAGAAGGTACAGCCTTGGCTCTCTGGAACATAGCTTTTTTGTGCTCTCAGAAAACATCCTAGATTTTACCTCAGTAATGCCGATCTCTTCTTAATCACCACTAATTTCTTAGCTATAGCTAACCAGCATCAATTGTCTCAGTACTCCCTTCTATTCCTGACTCTAAGGCTAAAGCCACATGGCTGAAACTCTGGATTCTGCTGCTAGCTGGGGCTGGAACATGAGAACCCTTACCTATTACATTATCACCAGGTTTCTATTTCCCAATTTCCTCACAACCTTAGCCTTTCTGTCCTGGAACTTGTTCTATAGACTGACCTTGAAATCAGAGAACTGCATGGCTCTGTTTCCTGAAAATTGGGATTAAAGGCATGTACTACCAAGCCTGGCCTTAAACTTTTCTCTACTTTGAACTTGTGCTGTACTAGGCTGGAATTAAAGGTATGTACCATGCTTGGACCTAACCTTAGCTGTATAGGATCTTGCCTCAAAGTCACAACTCCCTTAATCTATTTATTTCTTTAAAGGCAGGATTTAGTTCCATTTCACTTCCTGATGCTTCATTGTTACTTGAACCACACATTTTCTACTTTCCCTTTCTCAGTGTGCTTCTTTTCATTAAAGTGCTCTTCATAAGTGTGAACTTCAGAAACCACACAATAGAATTTATACCAGGCTGTTTTGAGACTTTCTTTGTCAAGGCAATTAATCTAAATCTCTCACCTTAGCCCTAGGCAGACTCTTCAGAAAATGGCAAAATCATTGAAACATTAATGAAAGTTTTGTTTTATTTGAGGAGTGACAGTGGGGAAGTAACTACAAATCTATGACTCATTGAGACAGCATTTTATCTCCTGGGCATTCTGTTCCAGTGCTCTCAGTCAATAATACATTTCTTTTCTCTCCATTGAATAAATATCTTTGAGTATATTCTTTATTTTCCAAGTAAAGCTAATTGAAATAATAAAAAACAATTTAATAATCTCTAAGACCATTTCTCCTCATCCTATTCCTACTGACGTGTGTGTGTGTACTTTTTTTATCTAATCTCATAAAAACATTTATAGTTGTTCTTTGATGTTATTCTTAGGATTATTAGAAATTGACCACAAAGCTGGACAGTGTGGCGGGACATTGCTCAAAGCAATGTTTAGCAATGTTTTGAAGTATTTAGTTTTTGTTTTTGTTTTCAGCTTCACAAGTAAAATGAAAACCCTTTGTAACCATAATTTATCTTTTGGTTCAAAAAACTCTCCAGATCTTCAGCATGATAATAAGGCATAGTAAATAGCTTTTCTGATCGCATAATTTTTGTATTTTTTTTTATATATGAGTTTTTAAATGGCTAATTGTTTTTGCAAAACTTTGGATTTTTATCATTCTAGGAGTAACTCTGAGATAATACTTTGAAAACCTTATGGGTGATTAACTCAGGTAATAGTCGGGGTTTACGATAATAGTTTTTGAGATGTCACTTGTATTCTTTCCTTTTACATTGATATGGTTTCATCTGGGCATGGCTCCAGGATGGATCATTATGCTCCTCTTGGCTGTTTGCTAGTTGAAACAATTCACTCACCTTGTGAAAAAATCTTGCACGTCTATTTTTCCACATGGAAATTTGAAAATTAGTTCTATAAAAATGATTGTTATAAATAAAAATAAAAATATAAATAATCATTATTGGTTACAAAACACTTATAACCAATAGTCTAAATACAACTTTTGAGATCAGATGAATGTATTCTTGATTTTTTTTCTTTTTTTAGTAACTAGATATTTTCTTTATTCACATTTCAAATGTTACCTCCTTTCCTGGTTTCCCCTCTGAAAACCCCTATCCCATCTCCCAACCCTGCTCACCAACCCACCCACTCCTACTTCCCTATCCTGGTATTCCCCTACACTGGGGCATCAAGCCTTCACAGGATCAAGGACCTCTCCTCCCTCTGATGTCTGACAAGGCCTTCCTCTACTACATATGTAGCTGGAGCCATGGGTCCCTCCATGTGTGCTCTTTGCTTGGTGGTTTAGTCCCTGGAAGCTCTGGGGTTTCTTTTTGGTTCATATTGTTGTTCCTCCTATGGGTCTGCAAACCCCTTCAGCTCTTTTGATCCTTTCTCTAGCTCCTCCATTGGGGACCCTGTTCTCAGTCCAATGGTTGGCTGTGAGCATCCACATCTGTATTTGGCAGGCAGTGGCAGAGCCTCTCAGGAGACAACATGAGGAGGTCAAAGGGATACAAATTGGAGAGGAAAAAGTCAAAATATTACTATTTGCAGATGATATGATAATATACAAAAGTGACCCCAAAAATTCCTTCAGAGAACTCCTAAACTTGATAAACAACTTCGACAAAGAAGCTGGATATAAAATCTACTCAAACAAATCAGTGACCTTCCTCTGTTAAAGGATAAACAGGCTGAGAAAGAAATTAGGGAAATGACACCCTTCATAATAGTCACAAATAATATAAAATACCTTGGTGTGACTTTAACCAAGCAAGTGAAAGATCTATATGACAAGAACTTCAAGTCTCTGAAGAAAGAAATCGAAGAAGATCTCAGAAAATGGAAAGATCTTCCATGCTTGTGGCTTGGTAAGATTAATATAGTAAAAATGGCCATCTTACAGAAAGCAATCTACAGATTCAATGCAATCCCTATCACAATTCCAATTCAATTCTCCATAGTTAGAATGAATAATTTGCAAATTCATCTGGAATCACAAAAATCCCAGGATAGAAAAAATTGTGCTCAACAATAAAAGAATTTCTGGAGGAATCACCATCTCTGACCTCAAACTGTATTACAGAGCAATAGTGATAAAAACTTGGTACAGAGATAGGCAGGAAGATCAATGGAATAGAATTGAAGACCCAGAAATGAACCTACACACCTGTGGTCACTTGTTCTTTGACAAAGAAGGTAAAGCCATCCAGTGGAAAAAAGACAGCATTTTCAACAAATAATGCTGGTTCAACTGGCAATCAGCATGTAGAAGAATGCAAATCAATCCATTCTTATCTCCTTGAATTTTTAAAATAAGGTCAAGTTTTAGAGATAGTGCCTTTATGGAAAATTCTGTGTAGAAAATAAATGAATTTTCTTATTTCTTATGGTTTTTCTTATGATTTATTTTCTTATGATTTTACATAAGGCTGTCTTATGTAATATTACATAATATTTTATAATATTTTCCTGGAAGATTTTAGTGCATTTTATTTTACTTTTTATTGAAAATACACTTTTTCCTCACATAATAAATCCTGATTATGGTCTCTCCTTACTCTACTGCTCCCTGTTCCTCTCTACCCTGCCTCCCATCTGGATCCATTCCCTTTCTGTCTCTTATTGGAAAACAAACAGGCTTCCATGGAATAATAATAACAACAAAATATACTACAATAAGACAAAACAAAAACTATGACATAGAAGTTTGACAGGATGAGCAAACAGAAGGAAGTTCTACTTCAGTCCATTGGTCCAACTCTTAATTCAGAAACCACTAGGCTTTCTTTTGTTACATTATATACAATTTTCCTGGAATAATTTTAAAGCAATGAGGAAATTTGAGCATTAGAAATGTATAGGTGGAAGCTATTTTGGGCAGCACTGAAGAAGTAGGAGAATCCCTGTGAGTTTGAGGCTTGCCTGATCTCAGGCCTTCCCTGGACAGCCTGGGCTCATAGTTAGATTCTTTCTTTAAAAAAAAAAAAAAAAAAAAAAAAAAAAAAAGTACAGGTAGAAATGAATTTATAAACATCTTCATTTTAATTGAGTAAAAATTTTGTTTTCATTTTTAGTAAAACTGACTTAAACAGTTACATCAAGAACAATGATTTCATATATATCTTCGGTAGCTTCCAAACACACCTACAGTGATTTCCCTTAGTTTCCTATGACTACCTCATTGCAAAGTAACTTAGTGGCTTATACCTTTCATCAGAAAGTAGAGACAATTCTCATCTCTCACTACAGTAATGAATTTGTATAAGTTTGGGAAGTTCAAAGAACAATAAAAAATTCTCTCACAGGTTTTGGAAGGCAGAGTCTGAGCTCTCTGGAGGCTGTGGCATGGAAGAGGTGAGGCATGGACCTGTGAGGCATGGTCTTCTTTTCCCTCTTCAAGCTCACGTGGTTCTTACCCCTCCATCTTCCGCTTGTGCCTTTATGTGATTCTTCTCTGTCTCTCTGTTTTCTGTGTTATAAAGGGCACATCTTTGCATCTGAGACCTGCCTGAGGAGCTCCAGAATAGTCTCATAGTAAGATGTAATTGTATCTGCAAAAGCTCCTTTTCATTGAATGCCAAAATCCACAGGACTTTAATTTTAGAATATACGAATGTATTTATGGACATTATTCTTCAGTCCACTGGCCTGACTCGTTAAGTCTGCACTGACCACAGGAAGATTGTCAGCTTACGGGACAGTGAGCTCAAGTGGCATCTATTTCTGGCTCTTGTCCTTATTTGCCACTATAAAAAGTGCTGTATAGTCTCAATAATAGTAACCTATGTGTTATGGATTGTTTAAAAAAAAAGTAAAAGTAGCATCTGTTTCATTGTAAATTGCACATTAATTTTTTGCCACAGTGATTTCCAAGATGAATGTTAAAATTATCACATGCTTTATTTTAGTGTGTTCTCCTAAGACTTCACTGTCCCATAGAGAGACATCTAGGTTGTAAATGCCTATTGGGTAGCAAACATCTGATACATGTATCAGTTATCGACTGGAAATTATCTTTTCTTTTGTAGTAGATAAAGGATTCTGAGGATCCTAAGGGGCACTTTGAGTTTGGCTTGACTATGCAATGCTTGTGTTGTATGATATTCTTGCAAATGTGGACCTGAAGGTTTTATGGAGACTCATTGAAATGTCCTTTCAAGTATTGTCAAATTGCTGCATGTTCTCAGGTATTTATTGTGGAAGGATTTCAGTTTAGTCAGCTTCTTTCTCCTTTTCATAATCTCCTTTTCTCCACGAGGAAAATGGAGCCTTATTGGGTCTGAGGAAAATTTTCTAAAAGAATTAATTCAGTTATAGGAGGACCTTAGGTCCAGAATAGGTGAAATATTGCTTCAGATTGATCCCTATCTTCTTGGGCAGTAACGTATGGTTATTTAATAAAAATCTCAGCCTTGATGTTTAAAGTAATTGCTATTTCTCTAAATTTACTAAGTTGAGGTGAACCTAGAGTTTCACCCTAAACTATTTTTCTTCCATTTAGCTACAACATAATATTCATATTTTAACCAAATGCTCATTGGTTAAAAGTGAATTCTACCTTGCCTGGTTCATTTGAGCAAGCTTATGTACAGCTCCATTTTCTTATTTTTCCCTTTTAACTTTTTATCTATGGTTTCAGTTGAAAATACAAATTTATAATATAAAGAAAATAAATTACACAATCCTTTTTGTGTTTGTATAAAACAGAGTGCCTAATGATTTGTTTACAGACAATCTAAGAAAATTCAATTGTAAATGGGTTTTTAATTGATATACGGAAAATATATGTGGGTGTATGTTGGTATACCCATGAGTCTATGTATAGTCATTCATGAGAATGTGTGCATCATATGGATAAACAAAACATAGTTTGGTGGCTTTATGTTCATGTTTTCAAGAGCACGTTATTCATATACTGAAGCAGCACTAGCTGTGACAACAAATGGAATAATATGTTGTTTCATTCTGACCCCATCAAGACTCCTGATATCCCTACCATCATGTGATTATTTAAGAGCATAAAATTTCGCTAGGCTTTGATATGAGTGTATTCATGAGATAATTAAGAGTTATACAAAAATATGCCAGAAACATATCATATATAGTTAGGTTGCTGAATTTTATATGCAAAGCACCAAAAAGTGACTTTCCTGAGGTTTTAAAATACAACTGATATTTCCTGAACATCATGTAGATTTTATTGCCATGGGCTGGCCAGTCTGGGCCTCCCTCAACCCTTGGAGGAACAGGGTCCTAGTCAGGTCAACAAGATATAGGCAAAGAAATAATGGCAGAGACACACGGAAGTGCAGGATCTGAATATATTTCTTAAAAATGCCATCAGACTTTTACAGTCATTACAAAAGAGAAATGAAAAATCTGACAGCTCAGTAGTCAAGGTACCTCTGAGGCCACCTAAAATACACTGGGTCTAAAGCAGCCTCCTCTTCTGGACAGGTGCTGCACCTCCGGGTCTGAGTGCTCTGGGTCCAGGTAGGGAGTGCTTGCAGACCACGTGAGGCTTGAAGCTCGAATGCTCTGTCTCGAATCTGAACGTATCTGTGCACAAAGTGAAAACCAGGCTTATATAGTATACAGAAAACAGGGCAGATGACAAAAGTCATGCAGGCAGGTGAGGGCCACATCAAGGTCAGTAAGATCAGACAGCAAGACAGAAGTCACATAGGCAAGTGACGGTCACAAGGTTGGTAAGATCAGGTATCCAGGTGCAAAGTGGAAGAGCAGTGATGCCCTTTCTGCTGGGGCTATCTTGGCAGTCTCAAGCTAATTCTCTGGGTCTGTTGGAGGCAAGCACCAGGAAGTTCCAATTTAGCAGTTCCTGAGAATGCCCTTAAGTGAGGGAAGCTCTTCAATTACTCTCTGGTATGTAAAACAATTCTGTCTTCTCTGGGACTGCTCTGAGAATTCTATGTTTACACTTAGCAATAGTGCCTGACCTGTCGGATAAGGCAGTTTCCTCGTGAGAAATTCCAAGATAACGACAGCTTAGTAATAAATTAGGATATATTGGAACACTGTGCTGGCCAGGGAACAATGTTTAATCTCAGTTTTAATTATTTACGAATAATTTTTTGGGGTACCTTTATTCCTGAATAAGAAGGTGTGTTGAGTATTGGAAAGACTAATCTGGAACATGTCTGAGTTAGGAGATGCCGGCAACTGACTGAATACCCAGGAGGCAAACTCCCTTTGAAGCCGTACACCTCTGGTCTGTGATCAGGCCTTCAAACCTGACACTGCAGACTTTACTGGAGTAGACGAGTGAGTGTGGCATTTTATGGCCTTGTTTTTATAGGGTGGCTACTGAATATCTCCTTTTGAGTAACTACAATTTGAGGACACCTGCTGTGGTTCAGTGATACTGTGGTTTTTTTTTTTTTTTTTTAAGATTTATTTGGGGCTGGCGAGATGGCTCAGCGGGTAAGAGCACTGACTGCTCTTCCGAAGGTGCTGAGTTCGGATCCCAGCAACCACATGGTGGCTCACAACCACCCGTAATGAGATCTGACGTCCTCTTCTGGTGCGTCCCAAGACAACTATAGTGAATTACGCCGGAGTGAGCGGGGCTGGAGCGAGCCGGACCAGAGCGAGCGGGGCCAGCAGAGGTCCTGAGATCAACAGCAGCCACTCACATGATGGCTCATGACCATATATACAGCTACAATGTACTCATACACATAAAATAAATAAAAATAAATCTTTAAAAAAAAAGATTTATTTGTTTATTGAAAGATTTATTTATTTAGTATATATACAATATTCTGCCTGCATTTATACCTGCAGGCCAGAAGAGGGCATAAGATCTCATTATATATGGTGTTAGCCACTCTGTGGTTGCTAGGACTTGAGCTCAGGACCTCTGAAAGAACAACCAGTGCTCTTAACCTCTGAGCCATCTCTCCAGCCCAATATTGTGGTCTTTACAGTGTTCACGACAAGATAGAAATCACAGACTCAGCTGAGGTTTAGAGTCTGCCATAATAGTATGAAGACTCCAAAACTAGAACTAAGATACATGGAGGAGAACCCAAAGGTAAGGGATGCAGTAAGACAGTTACAATAGTGTCACAAACAGGCTCTTTCCTAGTAGAAGCATTTAGATATTAAGCAGGAGGTTAATTTGTCTTTGAGAGTCACATGGATTTGGCTCAAGTATTACCTTTGCATTCTTGGGACTGTGAATAATTGTTGGAATAATTCCAAACGTAGTTGGCATCTAGGCTTCTATGTTAGATTCTTCTTACTCATGTAAGAAGTCACCAGAAATTTGAGCACTTCAAGTAACACAAACTCATAATTTTACCTTTTTGGAATTCAATGTTTCACAGGGTTTTGGAGGTTGTAGGTTAGGTGGTAATGATTGGCTCAGATCTTATGGCTGCTTTAGAAATACAAAGCTGAACCTAGTCACCATGTGCCTGTATTTCCTGTTAGGAGTAACATCTAAGATGAACCAGAATAGCACATAGAAAATATACCATCTTTCAAATGTGTGAGTAAATAATCTTTCAAGAATAGCTGAGAGAGAGAGAGAGAGAGAGAGAGAGAGAGAGAGAGAGAGAGAGAAAGAAACTAGATTCTTGATGTTATCACTTAGCCACCAGGGGAAGACTGGAACTGACTTCTTATTGATTGAGTTGACAAATGTTTCTCTTGTTCAGTCTTCTCTATTTGATATTCTGCAACTGGCTTTAAGACAGAAAAAAATGCTACAAATGTCTACCTAAACAGACCAAAAATGTAAATGTATAATTAGAAAAATCCATTATTCTTATGAAATATGATAAATTATATATTATTATGGCATATACTATTAAATTTGGAAAATCAGTTTATGAATTATTAAGACATTTGGTGGTTCACAATTTCTAGCACCCAAGATAACAAGACATTTTTCATAGATTTTTAACCTTTCATTTTGACAGCAAAATAGCAATTCTTGCTTTTGCTTGCATTATTTTAAGAACAGACAATGAATTTTGATTCCTCAGACAGAGCTATTGTTATCTCCACATATATTTTTATTGTTATTATTACTTATAATGTTAAATGGTAACAGGACAACTATAAGTGTCCTTTACTCCATTGCCTTTGCTCACTCTCTGTTCCCCAGTCACGTCTGTCTCCCCCTTCACACCACTTCTCTGTTCACACTGCTTTCTCCCCCTCCCACAGGTTCTACTTTTGAAAGAAAGCATGCAATGCTTGTCTAATGGAATGTGATTTACTCGCTTAAAATGAAGCCAAGGAGGATATACTTCGCTGCCAATGAAATTACTTCATTTTTTTTCTTTATAGATAAATAACACTGTGCTGTTCTAGTATTTATTTTTATTTTTCTGCTGTTCCTAGGCAGATTCCATAATCTGATGATGACAGGTCAGAGCCTGTTAAGTGAACTCGTGCAATGTACTGAGCTGCACCCCTTGTCATGGACAGCAGAGTTTCTGAGAAGTTTCAAGGACAGATTGAGCTCTCACAGCTTAGAAACTAATGATGGGGAAGCCAGCAGAGCATGGTGTATTAAACCCATTCACATAAAGAAAGCACACAAGACTGTTGAGTTTGTTTGCAAACTACATCTGGCAAGTTCTGCAAACTGGAATGTAAAAGTGCAGTTCAGCGACTTCCAGCTTCTTGTCCTCTGGTAGGAGCAATGTCACTCGCATAAGCACCCAAATAACACACTATGGGTTATAAAGCAAAACTTGATCCTTACAATGCCTTACTGCATGCCTGCATATATATGCGTGTGTGTATGTTTATATATATGTATGTATTTTATATTTATATATGTAAATTTATAAATATGTAAGTTTATATATATAAACCTTATATATCTTAGACATATATATGTATAAATCCAGAATATATATATATAATATATAGTCATATGCATGGATATACATACATATTTTTCCATGTACTTTATCTCATTAATCTTTCCTGGAGTTTTCTACTTTTGTGTTATGTAAAGGAAAACTTTGCTCAGCACATGAATAAATGTATGCAATTTACTTCTAGGTCCTTTATGGGATTTTTAGTAAAAGTGCAATTTACTTTTAAGATAAAGTAAAAGTAAAAACATCTATATTTTATTTGATTTTTTTTATTTAGAGACTTAGTGTTTTTTTTTTTTTTCTTAAAGAGGAGTAGTTATGCAAAAATCCATCCTTTTACCCCTGGACAGGAAATCCCTAGTAACCAACTATCCATGTTATTTCCCTTTCCTCTGTTACCTCTCTGTCTCTCTGTCTCTCTTTCTCTGTTTCTGTCTCTCTCCTACCTATATATCACTACCTACACAGACACAAAGAAACACACATAGACATGCATGGACATGCACTACACACACACACACACACACACACACACACACACATACACACACACACACACACACACACACAGTTTGTAAGCAGTAGAGAAGTACAACCTCCTATAGCTAATATTCATCTAGAGCCCCTTCCTAAGTTACCATAACAATATTGAGAATTGAGCACTTTATGTTTTTGTTTTACTTGCAATGAGTTGAATCATGCAAGGCTGTTTCACGTGGAAACAGAGTGGTAATATTTTAGCCTCAGCTTGCTGACTCCAAACCTTGTATTTCAAAGCGCCTCATCCTCACAATGACATCACGTTTTTTAGAGCCAGTTCATTGTAGAGTATCAACTTAAGGGAGTTTAAACGTAAAACAAAGTTCACTTCTTCAAGCTAAACATTGATATTCACAAGTATATGTTGAGTACTAAGTCCTATAATAGGTAGTAGGAACAATGTATACACCTCATTTTAATTTTGTGTCGACAAATACATGACACTATTGAAATAAATACTTTTCATAGTATTCATTCTATTGATGTGAAGAGACACCATCACCAAGCAAATCCTATAAAAGAAAGGATTTAATTTGGGACTTGCTTACAGTTTCTAAGATTTTCTCCATTGTCATAGCAGAAGCATGGCTGCATGAAGGTAGACATAGTGCTGGAGAAGTAGTTGAGTGTTTGCCTCCTGATCCGCAGGCAGTAGAAAAAGACACTGGTCCTGGCATGGGCTTTTAAAACTCAGAGACCACCTCCACTGACACACTTTCTTCAACAAAGCCATACTGATGAATCTTTCTAATTTTTTCAAATAGTTCTACTCCCTAGTGATTCAGCATTAGATGTAAGAGCCTGTGGAGGCCATTCCCATTCACAACATCATAGTTAGCATTATGCGGAAATGAAGGAGGTTCATCCTGGCAGTTCATACCCCAGGGGAAACAGTGCCTAGAACAGGACACTTCTCTGTTAATCAGATTGCAATATGGTTAGGTTTGAAATCTAATCCCCAAGCCTTTGGTACAACATTCTTTCAAAAACTATTGTTTTTATTTGCTTCTTAACCATTGTTTTTGTAATAAAATACTTTCTGAGTAGAAACAAAAAAAATAAAATATTTGTATTTTTATAATAGATTGGCTATATGCAAGCATATGCACTGTGACTAAGGGAACGTTTTGCTGTATCCTCTGTCTAGGTTGTATTTTTACCTGTAAATTATTGCTAGTGCATTTACATGTTTCAGGACTTTTCTCTATTTTCTTGGGGTGTATGTGTGTGTGTGTGTCTTAGATTGTTTTCTGTTGATGTAATGAAATACTGTAGACTGGGCAAATCATAACCTTTCTAAGTTCACATGGCTCATATTCCTGGGGCTTGGCTGTTTGGGAGCAAGTTCTGGAATCTGGTGGAAGGGTTACTGGGAGGTACACTAGAAGAGAGGCAAGAGAACAAATAGACATGAAACAGATAAACAAACAAACCAACACGCAAAAAAAAAAAAAAAAAGGAAAAAGAAAAAAACCAGGCTGTACTCAGCCTTCCAATTAGTTGCCCATTCCCACAGTAACTAGCATATGTATGTTATCTCTCACTACTGCCTCCTGTAGCCACACATTTGTCCACCTATGAGGGAAGAGCCCTCCCACACTACTCATACTTTTAAAGGTCTCACCTCAGAATGGTTAAAATAGCAATAACATTTCAACATGAATTTTGTAGGATGATTTCTTTTTTATTCTGCTCATTGTACATTTTTAGTTTATTTATTCACTTATTTTTTAAATTTTCTTTAAACTTTTTTTTATTTTTTTAATTAGGAATGTTCTTTATATACATGTAAATTTCTCCTTTCCCAGTTTCTCCTCCAAAAAACAAACAAACAAACAAAAACAACAAGAACAAACCCCTGTTGCATCCCCCCTCCCCATGCCTGCCACCCCACCCTCTCCCACTTATTGGCCCTGGCATTCCCCTACACTGGAGCACAGAACCATCACAGGGCTGAGGTCCTCTCCTTCTATTGATGATCAAATTTTCAATCCTCTACTATATGCATGCTGCCAGAACAATCAGTCCCACCATGTATAGTCCTTGGTTGGTGGTTGAGTCCCTGGGAGGTCAGAGGGTACTAGTTAGTTCATATTGTTGTTTGTCCTAAGGGGTTGCAAATCATTCAGCTCCATAGGTCGCTTCTCTAACTCCTTCACTGGGGACCCTGTACTCAGTTCAATGGATGGCTGTGAGCCTCTGTATTAGTCAGGTATTGTCAGAGCCTCTCAGGAGACAGCTACATTTAGGCCGACTTGTCCTTCAGTCTCTGCTCCATAGTTAATCTCTGCAACTCCTTCTGTGGGTATTTGGTCCCCCCTTTTAAGAAGGAATAAAATGTCCAGCATTTGGTCTTCCTTCTTCTTGAGTTTCTTGTGGTTTGTGGGTTGTTCTTCCTGTATTCCGAACTTCTGGGCTAGTAACCACTTATTAGAGAGTGCATACCATGTGTGTTCTTTTGTAATTGGGTTACCTCACTCAGGATGATATTCTTCAGATCCATCCATTTCCCTAAGAATTTCATAAATTCATTGTTTTTAATAGCTGAGTAGTACTCCACTGTGTAGATGTACCACAATTTCTGTTTCCATTCCTCTGTTGAGGGATATCTGGGTTGTTTCCAGTTTCTGGCTATTATAAATAAGGCTGCTATGAACATGGTGGAGCATGTGTCCTTATTATATGTTGGAGTATCTTTTGGGTATATGCCCAGGAGTGGTATAGCTGGGTCCTCTGGTAGAACTATGTCCAATTTCCAGAGGAACCACCACACTGATTTCCTGAGTGGTTGTGCCAGTTTGCAATCCTACCAGCAATGAAGTACTGTTCCTCTTTCTCCACAACCTCTCCAGCATCTGCTGTCACCTGAGTCTTTTATCCTAGCCAATCTGACTGGTGTGAGGTGGAATCTCAGAGTTGTTTTGATTTGCATTTCCCTGATGACTAAGGACGTTGAACATTTCTTTAGGTGCTTCTCAGCCATTTGGTGTTCATCAGTTGAAAATTCTTTGTTTAGCTCTCTGCCCCAATTTTTTTTTTCGGTATTTTTGAGACAGGGTTTCTCTGTATAGCTCTGGCTGTCCTGGAACTCACTCTGTAGACCATGCTGGCCTTGAACTCAGAAATCTGCCTGCCTCTGCCTCCCAAGTGCTGGGACTAAAGGCGTGTGCCACCACTGCCTGGCCTCTACCCCATTTTTTAATAAGGTTATTTGGTTCTCTGGAGTCTAACTTCTTGAGTTCTTTGTATACATTGGATATTAGCCCTCTATCAGATATAGGGTTGGTAAAAATCTTTTCCCAATTTGTTGATTGTCCTTTTGTCTATTGACAGTGTCTTTTGTCTTCTAGAAGCTTTGCAACTTTATGAGGTCCCATTTGTCAATTTTTGATCTTAGGGCAGAAGCTACTGGTGTTCTCTTCAGAAAATTTTCCCTTGTGCCTATTTGCTTGAGGTTCTTCCCCACTTTCTTTTCTATTAGTTTCAAAGTATCTAGTTTGATGTAGAGGTCTCTGATCCACTTGGACTTGAGCTTTGTACAAGGAGAAAGGAATAGATCAATTTACATTTTTCTACATGTTAACTACCAGTTGAGCCAGCACCATCTGTTGAAAATGCTGTCTTTTTTCCACTGCATGGTTTTAGATCCTTAGTCAAAGATCAAGTGACCATAGGTGCATGGGTTCATTTCTGAGTCTTCAATTCTGTTCCATTGATCTACCCGCCTTTCACAGTCCCAATACCATGCACTTTTTATCACAATTGCTCTGTAGTACAGCTTAAGATCCGGGATTGTGATTCCACCAGAGGTTCTTTTATTGCTGAGAATAATTTTGGCTATCCTGGGTCTTTTGTTGTTCCAGATGAATTTGCCAATTGCTCTTCCTAAATCTGTGAAGAATTGAGTTGGAATTTTATTGGGAATTGCATTGAATCTGTAGATTTCCTTCAGTAAGATGCCATTTTTACTATATTAATCCTGCCAATCCACAAGCATGGGATGTCTTTCCATCTTCTGAGATCTTCTTCAGTTTCCTTCTTCAGAGACTTGAAGTTCTTGTCAAACAGATCTTTTACTTGCTTAGTTAGAGTTACACTGATGTATTTTATATTATTTGTAACTATTGTGAAGGGTGTTGTTTCCCTTATGTCTTTTTCTGCCTGTTTATCCTTTGTGTAGAGGAAGGCCTCTGATTTGCTTGAGATAATTTTACAACCAGCTACTTTGCTGAAGTTGTTTATCAGGTTTAGGAGCTCTCTGGTGGAATTATTGGAGTCACTTAAGTATATTATTATATCATCAGCAAATAGTGATAATTTGACTTCTTCCTTTCCAATTTGTATCCCTTTGATCTCTTTTTCTTGCCTAATTGCTCTGGACTTCAAGTACAATATTGACTAGGTAGGGAGAGAGTGGGGAGCCTTGTCTTGTCCCTGATTTTAGTGGGATTGCTTCAAGTTTCTCTCCATTTAGTTTGATGTTGGCTACTGGTTTTCTGTATATTGCTTTTACTATGTTCAAGTATGGGCCTTGAATTCCTGATCTTTCTAAGACTTTTATCATGAAGGGATGTTGGATTTTGACAAATACTTTCTCAGCATCTAGTGAGATGATCATATGGTTTTTTTTCCTTTGAGTTTGTTTATATAGTGAATTACATTGATGGATTTCTGTATATTGAACCATCCCTGCATCCCTGGGATGAAGCCTACTTGATTATGGTGGATGATTGTTTTGATGTGTTCTTTGATTCGGTTTGCAAGAACTTTATTGAGTATTTTTGCATCGATATTCATAAGGGAAATTGGTCTGAAGTTTTCTTTCTCTGTTAGGTCTTTGTGTGGTGTAGATATAAGTAATTGTGGCTACATAGAACAAATTGGGTAGAGCGCCTTCAGTTTCTATTTTGTGGAATAGTTTGAGGAGTGTTGGTATTAGGTCCTCTTTGAAGATTTGATCGAACTCTGCACTAAACCCATCTGGTCCTGGGCTTTTTTTGGTTGGTAGACTAATAATGTCTGCTTCCATTTCATTAACAGGTATGAGACTGTTTAGATCATTGATCTGATCTTGATTTAACTTTGGTACCTGGTATCTGTCTATAAAATTGTTCATTTCATCCAGGTTTTCCAGTTTTGTTGAATATAGGGTTTTGTAGTAGGATTTCATGATTTTTTGGATTTCCTCAGTGTCTGTTGTTATGTCTCCCTTTTCATTTCTGATCTTGTTAATTAACAGACTATCTCTGTGCCCTCTAGTTAGTCTGGCTAAGGGTTTATGTATTTTGTTGACATTCTCAAAGAACCAGCTCCTGGTTTGGTTGATTCTTTGTGTAGTCCTTTTTGTTTCTTTCTTCTTTTTTTTTCTTAGTATAGTTTTCTTTTGTTTTTATTAGATATTTTCTTTATTTACATGTAAATTTCTGCTTTCCCAGTTTACCCTCCAAAATCAAACAAACAAAGAAACAAAAACAAGAACAAACCCCTGTTGCCTCCCCTCTCCCCATGCCTGCCACCCCACCCTCTCCCACTTATTGGCCCTGGCATTCCCCTACACTGGGGCACAAAACCTTCACAAGGCCAAGGTCTTTTCCTCCTATCGATGATCAAATTTACAATCCTCTACTATACACATGCTGCCAGAACATTCAATCCCACCATGTATGGTCCTTAATTGGTGGTTTGTTTCTATTTGGTTGATTTCAGTCCTGAGTTTGATTATATTCTGCCTTTGAATCCTCTTGGGTGAATTTGCTTCTTTTTGTTCTAGTGCACCTTCAGGTGTGCTGTCGAATTGCTGGTGTATGCTCGCTCCAGTTTCTTTTTGGAGGCAGTTAAAGCTATGAGTTTTCCTCTTAGGACTGCTTTCATTGTGTCCCATAAGTTTGGGTATGTTGTGGCTTCATTTTCATTAAACTCTAGAAAGTCTTTAATTTCTTTCTTTATTTCTTCCTTGAGCAAGTTATCATTGAGTAGAATGTTGTCAAGCTTCCACATGTATGTGGGCATTCTATTGTTTATGTTGTTATTGAAGAACAGCCTTAGTCCATGGTGATCTGATAGGATACAAGGAATTATTTCAATCGTCTTGCATCTGTAGAGGCCTGATTTGTGGCCAATTATATGGTCAATTTTGGAGAAGGTACCATGAGGTGCTGAGAAGAAGGTATATCCTTTTGTTTTAGGATAAAATGTTCTATAGATATCTGTTAAACCCATCTGTTTCATAACTTCCGTTAGTCTCACTGTGTCCTTGTTTACTTTCAGTTTCCATGATCTGTCCATTGCAGTGAGTGGGGTGTTGAAATCTTCCACTACTATTGTGTGCAGTGTAATGTGTGATTTGAGCTTTAGTAAAGTTTCTTTTATGAATGTACATGCTCTTGTATTTGGAGCATAGAGGTTCAGAATTGAGAGTTCATCTTGGTAGAACATACCTTTGATGAATATGAAGTGTCCCTCCTTATCTTTTTTGATCACTTTAGGGTGAAAGTCGATTTTATTC
>JADRCD010118025.1:0-16885 GCA_019843815.1 Montemys delectorum
TGGAATGTCAGATGCTATGCATGCCTGTTAGAAGACTGGGGTGTCAAAATATTGAAAGCCTTTCCTACTAAGGAGCACAGCTGATCATTTTAATTTTCTCTAGGCTTGCCCTTTTCAAGTTAAAGACTCTGTATTTGATTAAAAGCTACTAGGTGTAACATTTGAGTGCTACATATTTAAAGGCTGTTAAGATGATTTGTAAAAGAGCCTTTTTAATTCTCTTTTCTTAAGTGCTTAAAGTCTCTTGTATTGTGCTAAGCACTTAGTGTATCAACTTTTGTGTTTACCACAAATAAACCAAAGTTCAGTGAAGTGACTTGTCTGGGAAACAAGGCCCAGTGGGAAAATCTGATTCTTTTCAGGTCCAGAGTTCCACATTCCTAATTTCTGTAGCTTTTTTTTTTTTTGAAATTCTGATGTAATCACCTAAGCATGTTTCTTGGTACTAAATGTTAAGCATCCAGTTGGTTTTCTACCAGAAGTTGTAATTGGAGACAATTGAAAATGTCAACCAAGATAGTAGTAGATCAGTGGCATAATACCCCAGCACAGCTACGGGCCATAGGCTTCAGAGAACAGTAAGGCTAAGGTGTGGGACCAGAAGCTAATAACCTTGAAAGCTCTCTACATGAGCCCTCAAAAGCTTGGTTTCATCTGGGAGGGGGACAGGGGACTAACCAGTGAACTCCAGTAATATGCCAGTCTCCAGTACTAGGATTACAAGGCAGCACTCCAACACCTGACTAGAATGTAGAGACTGAACTACTATGGATTTTTAGCAAATTCTCCAGACTTTGACCATTCTGCAAATGACAAGGAATACTTATGGATACAGGGACACAAAAACTGCCACATTTTGTAAACTATTCCAGAAGGCCCATTATTGTATCTGAGACCTTTTATACCTGTAGATTCTGAACCACTGAGAAGTACAAGGGGGAAATTGTACTTGAGTTGCTGCTCAACAAAGTAAAAAACCACAGCCAATAAACAGCTCAGTGGCTAAGAACATCTTGCAAGCCTGGCAAACTCAAGTTACTAAAGAGAGGATTGTGTGAACATCCTCCAAGATGTCCTCTGGCACAAATGTCCCACATTCATACAAAAAATTTTTAAAAAAATAAATCCAGGAAAACCCCTAAACCTGTGAACCACCATCCTTTGAATATGCCCTACCTCATATCTTACCTGGCAAACGATGAAAATAAATGAGAAAGTGTTTCTCTTCAAATAACTGATAGTGATTTGGGGCCAGACCGTAGAGCAGTCTCAGAAACAAGAATCTATAAGACATCTTCTAGTGATGATTTATAAAGATTGTGTTCCAGTTCAGAGACCTGACATTAAATGCCTTCATAGTCACAGAAGTTATAGGAACTTTACAACTTCACTCAAGTTCAAACAGCATATAAAGCAAACCACAGGCTAGGTGCTCAGTAGAGCTAAGAACACTAGAGCAAGTAAACCTGCGTGTAGGAGAGACATCGGTGCCTTCTATCTGCTTAGAGTAGACGCTGCTCTAGAAACGGGATGCTAAGTGCTGATCTAAACTCCTCTAACCCAGTGGTAGGCTGAGTTATGGTATGGTCTAACCTGGAACCTATTTATATGTGCTGCCACCATAGTAGGAGTCCTTGATGGTGGAACTAAAGTAACACATCAAGGCAAGATGGCTCAATGGGTGAAATAAATACTGACTGCCAAGCCTGACAATGGAAGTTACCTCAGAACCAACAAGTCCAAAGGAATTTAAGTTTGGGGTAATAAATAGTAATTAGCTTGTAACTAATTTTTGTTTGTTAAAAACTACAAGATTAGTAAACAGAACAATTTTAGAAATCATTAAGGTACAAGTACCAAAACAGTTAAAAATAATCCACTTAGTGACATAGCAGCAGTCGGGCTAAAGCCAACTGATATACTTGTACGAAGGCTGCCAGGCTGAGAAAGGGAGCCAGTTTTTGTGTTGAGCCTAACTGGAAATGTCAGGGATGGACATACCCAACACACCACTCTGAGTACTTCCACACTCACAAGGTTATGGGTACATAGGGTTAAAATGTTATTCGAAATTCCTTACATTAACTTCTGAACAACAAGAGGTTAGTTAGCTACTACAGTCCTCCTGATTATAGAGAATTGACAAAATTGTGCTTTTTACCTATAACATCTCAATTCTCAAAATAAAGAATTAGACAACGGACTTTGGGAAATCATAGTCAGGTCTGTCTGTACTCTCAGGTACGCAGGAGGGTGGAACAGAATCTTTAAAAAGTCAGAACCAATCCCTAGCATGAGGGCATGAGGCAGAAGACTTGAGGCAGGAAGGTTACTGGGAGTTTAAAGCTATGATGGGCTATACAGACTTGTCCCCAAAATTACAAAAGCTTAATTAAAAAGAAAGTAATCCAGGGATCCAACTCTATATCAAAGCCTTTCATGCAAGGGCACTGGGTTCAAGCCCTAACATCACGAAAAATGAGCACTTTTTAAAAAAGGTATTTTATCACAGTTTACATGTACGTCCATCATCCAGCTTTGATGGCAGCTCCTTCCTGATTTCCTAGTGCTTTTACTTAAAACTTATAATTAATTTGACAAAAACTGTCAGTAGTTGGCCACTGTTGAGCCCTAAGAGTAATAATTTACAATGAAATAGTTTAATCTACAGGCGTGTAAAGTACCTACTTTCAAGTTAACACCACTTGCTCAAAGATTGACTGTATCGGACTGGAATTGATTTCAACAGATTAACCCAAACTCTTGCAATATTTTAAGCAGATGAGGAGAAACACCCTGATTAAACCTGTTAGGAGGTAATGAAATTGGTACGGGGGACTCCAAGCAATAAAAAAGTACGTTAAGACTGGATGAGATTTTAAAATAAACATCCTATCCTTTTCAAATTCCACAAAGCTCCAAGTAAAAAATGTTAATTCTCCTTTACTGACAACACCTGTTCCTTCACACATAGCCAGTTTCCTATTTATTTTTCCTTAGCACCCACACCACACAAATCTTTAGGAATCCTAATTATCTGAGCCACAAGAAAACTGGAATGTCTGCAGAGGACATACCAATGTCTCCAGACTTTCCTCAGGCTATATAATGCCCAAATCAGTTGAAGTCGGCTAGAGCAGCTGTTTTGGCTTAAGAGCAACAGAGGGATGTAGAAGGGTAAACCACCTAGTGCTTCTCACTTCTCACTGCCTGCTGTGCTTGAGTTCTTCTGCTTAAGAGGTAACCAGGATCATCATCTGCACTTTTGAAAAGTAACTTATTCCCTTGCCTTTGACTCAGCAGCACCTAAAGTAAATTACTAAGAACTCACTGGGCTGACATGCTGCTGAATTCCACATTGGAAATTTATTTTTGCATCTCTGCTTGGACTTTCTTCCCATTAAGAAATTTCAGGAAAACCAGATCCTTTTCGACCCTATCATAACCTGCATTCCTACTAGCTCAAGTTTCTATGGAATCCCATGGTGTCTCTATCAGTGCTTTGGGCTGCACACACCCTTTCAGAATACACTTCTGATTTCACATTCTGTGTATGTGCTAGAGCAAGGATTTTCACTCATAATTTAACCAGGCCAAAACACCAGAAGCCAACCTGAACTGACATTTACCTCTGGGGAGGTGGCATTTTTTATTGACACTAAATAAAACTGACTAATCCATCTGTAAGAAAACAAAAACAAAACCCCCAAAACGAACAATTCTTTGGTGCCTATTGGGTTAAGTCACTGGGTGGTTATTTTCAGGTAATGAAATCTCGGCTCTTAAAGAATCCTTACTAAATCTTCAAGTGTTTCAGCTGTACTTCATTTTTAAGATAGTTTAATCTTTATGACAAAAAGATCTTAGGGAATTTGATATGGATGAAAATTTAAAAAATTATACTTTCTTAGTGTCATGTTTCCCAGCCTGGGAATTAAAATTCTTTGTGGGCTAATGATGTAGCTTAATGGTAAAACACTTCAAGTCCCAAGTGACACAAAATTCTCTTTGTCCAACAATTCATGGTTAAATTTGTCACCCATGTAAATAGAACCAAGAAATTAAAAAGCCAATTATTTAACTTGTTTTCAATACTTTGAAAGTGAGGTTATGGTTATTTAATCTGCTATACCATGTTCTCTACAGAATGCAAGAATTTCACTATACATAACTCACTTCAAAGTTCTATTATCTGGACTTTATATAGAGTTTTTTTAAAATCTATCAGTGCATGTTAATATCAATGAGAAACTAAGTGATAGGCTACACACATCTAATAAATAATGGCCCATTTGTAACTATATGTGAATTATTCTTCATTTATAAAACAAATTCAACATTTTTATGGACATAATTAACAAATTATGCACATAAAAAAACTTCAAATGACACAAAGCACCTGTCCAGTGGGAGCAAAACCCTAAGTCCATAAATACGCGATTTACAACCACAGAAGTATTTATTTTATCATTAAACTTCCACCTGAAAATTGCTTCATAAAATTAAGTCTTCTGAATGAAAGTTCTTTAAACTTTTAATTGCTGATGTTCAGTCACTGGTACGAAAACCTTCAAAATCATTTATCACTCAAAAAAACACATTATTGGCCTATTAAAAACTGCTTACCATACTTTAAAAATAGTTTTTAATAAAGAACTAAAGGCAAAAGTGAAAAGCTTATCTTCTGCCTCCCATATCTTCCACAAATTGCCTTCAATTAGAATTTAATACAAAGATGTTTCTCTAATGGCAAAGACATTATACATTTCCTAAATCATTTACTAGCCAAAACTTAAGTGTTGAGACTCTGGAGGGTTCATTACAAATGATTAAATGGTTAGATCTTTAACACTAGATCTGAGAAACAAAATAAATGCTTCTGAAAAGCAATCAAAGACTGCCGTCTATGCTAGGCCTGCAAGCGCTCCTACGACTTTGAAACAACTGGCATAAAAAGTAGAAAGTTAAAAATCAGCAAATGGAAGATCAAAGTTTATTTTACTACCTGCATACAAAAACATATTGCACATCAAACAACCAAAATCAAAAAAGGGGGGAAAAAAAGGAAAAAAGGGTAGAAAGAAAATGTGAAAGGTACTCTACTGAAGACTAAACATGTAGTTTATACAGAATAAACCTTCTGGAAATTGATCTTTTCAGTAGTTCAGGCTATGTCTGAATGGACATGACTAATCAGCTTAGTGTTTCAACTAAAGCTATGTTTGATTTTTAAATACTGTACACTTTAATAAATAAACCAAACAAAGCCTCAATGTAGAACAGTCACTGCCAATATCACCCAGTATCCCTGCAGATGAATTAACATGTATTTCCAGTGGTCTGCAGAATTGCCTCTACAAACAGCATTTAAAAAACACATTAAACAGACCAGTTTCCAGACTAAACTAATGAAGAAATTACAATTCAGTGCAAAATATTTTAGACTGCTTCATTCTAGTTTTCCTTCAGGTGAAGAAGTGGTTGCATATTATTAAAAATGTAACAAAAGCAGCTAATGCTTTCATAAAGAATATTACGTTAGGGACCCCACCCCACCCACCTCCCCCCCATCTCTGCCATATTTTGAAAACAAAATAACATTTCCTATAGCCAGCAACTTTTTTTAATGTTACATATACTATTCTCAAGGCACATCTGATGATATATTTTTAACACAGTAGGTGTCAAAGTATGTTTAACATATGATTTCTTCAGGATCCCTCCCCTTTCTGAATTCCAAATGGAGGAACTGAAAGTGCGATGTAAGACTGGCGATCCGTATTCTATCTTTGGCAAGCTTGTACAAGCACTATTGTAACTGTAATGTAAAAGAACTGTAAACTAGGAACTTCCTTCAGTTATGAAACACCATTCAGGACTGCTGCTTCTTGAGTGCTCTCTTCTTTTACGGTCTTAGTCTTTTCTTCTCCTGGAGTACGCGGTAGCTTAGGAATTTCATCGCCAGAAGCGCTAGTTGGACCATTTATTGCCTTTTCTGAAGGACCATGCTCTTCAATCACATCTTTTGCCTGTCAAAGGGAGACAACTTTTTCAACATCTTTATAAAGAAATCTGTAGCTGAGGAGGAAAATAACTATAAACATTAGCTTTTAAAAATAGGATAACTTTCATATGCCATAAAGAAAGAATTTTACATTTAAAATAAATACCAATGCACTCCAGTATCAGGGCTTTAAAACTATATTATTTCTAGAACCTATGAATGCCAACATCACAGAAAGCACCTGCACTGTTCAATGAAACCTGTGCCTAGTATTATGACCACTGGGAAGCGCACCATATAAATGGTGTAAAAGAGTCAATACAGCAAGCAGAACAACAATCAGCCATTTTACTCACCTTTTTGAAACTCATGTATTAATCACTGAAAACATTTAATACAAATGAAACTTAAAAGGTCTATTCCCACTACTGACAAGAAGTACACAGCCTTTTAATTATCAAATAAGTAAATACTAAAGTGCTATCTATCTGGCCAATGTCTTAGGCTCAAGCATGCATATCTTCATTTATCAGGGGCCTGGGACAGAAACAAGGATCTTCTTTAAATATTATCTCTTAAGGGGAACAACTGACCATACAGCAATTAAGTAAAAAATAAATAAATCTAAACAATACAAAAATAGTAAAAAAAAACAACAAAAAAAACCCTACAGGTTAAATTCTCCTTACCATTTCTTTCTTGTTTTTAGCCAAAGTTTCCCTTGGGAGGTTTCTTTGTCTGCTCTGAGACTCAGCTCTAGAAATATAATCTGCAACTGTGACTGTTAAAGATGAGAAAAAAATTACAGGTGTTGAAAAATATTTCTAAGTTCTATTATGGATAAAGAATAATTTCACTATTAAAGTAAACTAGTGGTGGGTCACCCAATTTCAAAATTTTACGCTGGGTACCCACCTCTGAACAAAAAGCAAAGCTTGAAAAAAATGTGTCTATGGTTTTAGTACTGACAATAGAAAAATCCTTTAAGGCTGGGGCCTGAGGAAATCTAGACTCAAGTCCTTTTTCCCAGGAATCCAGCTATCTCCTGGTTTATCTAAGGTTGTGGGACGAGTGTGGTGTGGCAACCCACCACCAAGAACAAGCCCTGCCAGTGCAGTGCTCTAAGTGCAGCGGGCATCTGCAGTAATGGGGTGGGGCAACAGTGATTCAAATCAGTGAGGTGAGTAAAAACTGGGAAAGCTTTATGTTTTTTGGTTATCTCTCTGCCCCAGGAAAAACAGAACTATCTAAGTGTTCAAGTGTGTTATTTTCTGTTTCTTTCCTAACATTTCACTCTAGACAGTATTTAAACTATCTGAGGTTCTGACTTTAAGGAAGTACAGGCAAATTAATAAACCACAACCCTCAACATGTGGTGGACACTTATCAGGGTGGGAAAGGAACACTATAAATAGAGATGGTGTCTCATCAACTTTGCTATCTTGCTAGGTCTGAAACATGAAATAAATCAAATAAAGTAATGAATTAGGAAGCAAACTAAACCCTATCTATCATTCTAATAAATGGCCTCTGTTGTATTAGTATAACACTGGCCTCAGGTCTTGAAACTCAAAATTCCTAACTTTGTATTATTTTTTATCACAGACTAGGTTTAAGAAAACCCTGAATTAAAAATTAAAAACAAGTCAATTTTACATTATTTTAAGCCACCAAGTCTGGGTAGAATTGGTCCATTAGATTCATACCACATGCAACTAACAAAGTAATTTAATACAGTAAAAGGCTGAATTGTATTTTACAATTCATTCATCTTAATAATGCATGTCCTAACATAAAAATTACAGAACTTTCTAGTTACTCATTACTTAATGAACTTTAAAATTTATTAAGCATCTTGAATCAAAACTTTATTAGATATTTGAAAACTACAGATATTTGAAATCTAAAGCTGCTTTCCTTCAAAATTATTATAAGGAATGTTCATTATGAAGCCTTTAAATAGCTTCTCGTTTTAAATCTCTGCCAAGAAATTAACAAACATGTTTAGTACTATGCTGGGGGATTAGTATACTCTACTAGTTTTTGTCTACTCTCCAGGGAGACAGAACTGTCCTGAGAATGACTGTAACCTTAGGTGGGGTAACACACCAATGAATATCGTTTTCATCGTGCAGAGCTCAATTGACCCCTGGAGAAATGCACCTACTTCAGGATGCTGCTGCACAGACAGGCATAGCGCTCAATTTAAATGTGTGCAAACAGTTCTTAGGCTCTCTCATCTAGTCCTACACAGAAAAAACAACTTTGTAGTTATTATTCCAATGTTTAGCAAGTGGCACTTAGTTCTGTGCCTTGTCCCCAAATAAAAGAGAGCCAGTTAAGAAACTGGTTTTATAATCCTTATGCAATACAGCCCCTTGAAATTCAATAGAAATTTAAATCCCAAGAAAAAAATCTAAGCAATTTTATGGCATGATTGGGACCCTGGGCTTAAGAATCAGTTAAGACCATCAGAGTGTCATATTGTCTAAGTAGAAGAGAGACCACTCAGTGGTTAATTTACATAGACATAAGAACAATTGGCATTTTAGCCAAAGGAAAAACTATCAGCTGTCTCCCCAGACTGCTGCTGGGAAACAAACTCTGGACAAGGGGTGGTTGGAAATAAAAGAATTTGAAAAGAGAAAACACAATGGTTCCTAAGCACACTGAAAACAAGTCAGATATAGTATGCAACAGCATATCACTGTTAAAATTACTGAAACTCCAAATTATTCATTTTAGTTAATTCCATTCAAAATCATCTAACTCATTTAGAAGAAATCCTGTTTCAATATTTTTGTGTCTGTACATTTAACCATGATCGCTGGCTTAAGTTATGTTGAAAGTCATTCCAAGTTAGTGAGCCCATATTAATAGCCTGAATTTCCTATCTTGCAAAGTAGGGACAAAAAATATTCACTGCTGTGCTACTTTCAAAGCTGAAATGTATGACCTCTTCAACTAAAATACATCTCTAACATTAAGAAGGAAAAGGAATATTAAAGGGAAAACAAATTTTCTGGACACTATCTTTGATAGTGTATAGTTTTTACATTTCCTTCTATCTTTTAAACAAACTCTTCATAATGGGAAATAATGCCCTTTACTAGATTCCCAAATGTCTCTACAACCTCTGAATTTTAAGATTTACAATGTACATTATTTGGGGGGTGGGGGGGAACACATGAAAGAGTATGTTTTGGAAAGAATGCAAAAATTGGTTGGTTTGAAAGGGGTTTATTTCTACTATACACAATTTCTTCATGGTGAATATACAGTGATTCTCTGTACATAGGAAATGAATTGTGCTCAAAATAATAGACATAGCAAACGAGTTTCTTTCCAGTTACCAAAACTTGTGACAACATAAAATACTGAATGAAACTAAGTAAATACTATTTGAATGGTTAGTATGTGTCAAAGAAAAAGCACCACACTACAGTAACACAAAGACATTAACATGCATCCTCTTTTAAAGAAAAAAGACACTTCTACATTTTATTTTAAAATTTTGAGTATTGTAATTCCCACCAAATGAGGTGCCCAATTTATAGGAAGCAGGCACCATGTAAAAAATTACCCAGTTTTGCCAATCAACCTCAAAGCAATTCACACCATAGTCCCTGCAATGGCAGTCCCCATCTTAAATCTGATGAATCTGCCAACTGAATAAAGTAAAGGTACTGAAATGATTTCCATGTAAGAAATTAAGACACAACATTAGTTCACTTAAGACTAGATACTAAACATTTATACTTGGAAGGAAGAATGCATTTTCTTGAGCAGCATTATTAGTTGAATAAATTATGCAATGCAAATTCTGAATGTATACACACATGTGAACATATAACTATATTTAGAATGCAGACACATGACAGTTTTTTCATGCTTGTGACCTGACACCAACAGGCCCACTCAAGTTACCTGGCTGTCTATCTTCTGCCTGACCCCTGAAACGACGCCTGCGGCTACGATTGCGTCGCTGGGGTTTTTTTTCACTATCATCTGCAATTGCAAAGTTTACCATCAACTATTCTGACAAAAAATAAACAAAAAAGAACAAACAAAAATTTTCTTTCCTTATTTAAGGAAGGGAAAGAGAAACTTTTAATTACACATCAAAGATAAAGCATACAATACTGACAAAGAATTATATACATTTTTGCAGCATAAAGCAATGCCCTCTGGAATTAAGAGGGCTTTAACTCATAATAAAGCAAATTGCCACGTAATTGAAACAACCACCATCATTCAGGAATATAAGCTTTCTCTCCAACATTATCTTGGGTCTCAAAGTTAATGACATTTTAGCCCTTTAGTAATAAATACTAGTTCTTTGCAGCCCCCACAAATATGTATTATTAAAGGGGGAGGGACTAGAACAGTTAAGTACTTGTTCGTTGACAGTAGATCAGCTGAGTATTTAGATTGATTTAATGGTATGAAAGGGCAATTTAAGGAATCCTCCCAGTTCAGACAGTCTGACAAATATGAAAATGAGTGCCCAAGACAAGCAGCTATATCTCCCTCATTTAAACACTAAAAAAAAAAAAAAAAAAAAAAAATCATTTGTGAATTCTATACAAAAAAAGAAAAGCTTCAGTCATTACCAGTACAGTGCAATCACACACATACTCTTCCCTAATGCTTACATACCTAGCCCATTTTCATTAACTGAGGCTGTATCAGATTCAGTCATTCCATCCATCAGAACAGCATCTTCATCAGTCCTCCGTCTACGAGACCGCCTACGACGGTTAGTACTGTGGTGAGATTCGCTGGCGTCAGTGTCTGCAGTCTGATCTGATTCTGTATTATCAAGTAAGCTGTATGGATTGCTGTCTGGATCTTTGAGCACTATATTCATGTCAGAGGCAAGAAATATTCATTTAAGAGGACATCAGTTAAGAAGGCTTGATCTACATGCACTAATTGTTAAGTATCTTCAATACCCCCCAATAAAAATATACGTCTGAAATAAAAAGAAAAAATTTTCTCTTAATACTAATTTATCTGGAAAGTAATAGTGATTAAATAAAATTTTAACGGGAATGAAAATTTGTAAAACAAAAAATATGCTTACTTTGTAAGTTTTCTAATGTTTTCTTTGAATTATTTAGAAAAAAGTTAAGTCTATCTACATCTTCAGATGAGATCAAAACCATAGAGAAGGGATGTATATTAAACATGTATGGTCCTATTTTTTCCCTATTACTGTCCCTCAAATAAATGTAAGCTATTTACATGGCATTTTCACGGTATTAGATAGATAAACTAGAGTTAATATAGAACGATATACAAGCGTGTGCAAAGATCACTAACTAATATATTTTTCATAAAGAATTAAAAAAAATCTATGGGGGCTCTTGAGACCAATCCCTCCATGAATAGTGAAGGATGACTATATCAGAAATTACGCTACTACCTACTAATTATTGTACTCCTGCTCTTTAAGTTAATCCTACTCAGAGTAGAAAAATAAACACGAAGGGAAACAATCATGTCGTGATTCTAAGAGAGCCATTGTTCCTCTTACAAATTTAAGGTGACTGCCGGTATTTTGTGCTAATAGATTATTCCAAATAAAAGAAAATAAATCATCTACACCAAGACTTAAAGCCTCGGCTAGGTGTGAACTGTGGCAGCTAAGACAAGTCTACACAGGCGGTAAATCAGGCCGACATTGTAACTGGCTACAAAGGACAACACGGAAACACCTAACTTGGTAATCCAACTTGAAAAACAAACCGTGGCATGAAGTTAGAAAAGAACAGAGTCAAGGTACAAATGAAAAGAAAAGCGCTCGTCTTACCTATGTGCATCTACTGCTTCCAACATTCAAATTACAGAAGAAATTCACCTAATCACGATTACTCCTAAGTTTTCCTTGGTAAGTGAGCAAGCTAGTGTCTTAGCAAAAAATACTATTTTATCTATTAATCATAAACACTAGGTAAAATACATTTATTTTCCAATTCTACAAAATAACTTTAATATTACAGTATACAGTGCATTTTAATACAAAAATTACTTTTCTGAAAAAACTAAGTTAAAATTTCCTAGAGCCCAATGAAAATTGTAATCCAATTAAAGCCAAAGTCTTCCCTTCATTTTATGCTGATTTGTTCCAGTTTCTGTACATTTACATGTATTTTTATTTTGCACAGACTATGCTAAGATTTAAGATACACAATGTTTTAAAATAATCCAGTCCACATCTTCCTGGAAACCCTCTCCTTTTGCCTATTCTACTCAGAAAGAGAACTCTGCTAACAATTACTATTCCATGATAAAAAATAATCAAATGACAGCCAACATATGTTGAGCATATGAAGTCTTTAGTCATCTCTACACACACACACACACACTCATATGTGCAGATGCTCACAGAAGCCACAAAAGGGTACCAGATCCTCCAGAGCTGGAGTTAGTGTTGTGAGCAGCCCACAGTGTGGTGCTAGGAACTTAACTCTCTTCTCTACAACAGCACTAACTGTTCTTAACTGCTGAGCCACCTTGCCAGTTCCTCTGACTATGGTCCAATCACTCAATGAAATTTTCTTAAGAATTGAGTACATATCTGTCCCTTTCCTAAAAGTGTAGCAAAAATTTTTGGGAAAACAAGGACAGTATTACCTAGTTACCAAAGATCTTAAAGGGGGAAGAGATAAACATGACTCTCAAAGCCAACTAAAAGTTCTGACCCCTAAAGGAAACCTTCACTGGGAATTACTCTACACATCATTTACCATATTAATTGCTATACAGTCTACTATTTTCTCTAAAATAGTAAGCAGAATCACAAACTTCCAAAAATGTATGGCCCTGAAAGAGGAAATAACTTTTGTAGGATTATATTGTTTACAAAGCATGAATGCTGATGTAGTATGTAAAAGACTACCAGAACTGATGGAGGATTTGCCACCACGTGGTCCACCACGACCTCGTCCCCCAGAAACACTTCTGCCTCTTCCTCCTGGGCGTCTCCTGCTGTCTCGCTGATGTCGAGTCTCTCGATCATCTTCTCCTGCCAATGACCAATCACTCAGCTCATCTTTACGCTCAGATTCTGTTTCGGAGGGGTTAGACAGCTCAGAATTTGTACCTTTGGGAAAAAACAATATATAAGCCAATTAGATGCACATAAACAGAATGCTAAAAAATTTTCAATACAGTTTCTGCTAAGCATCATTTATATAAATAAGCATAGTAACTGCTCCAAAGAGAGCACAATTAAAAGCTTTAACTTTATTTTAAATGTAATTATCAGACTCAACTAAGCAATAAGAGAAACTGTATACATGAAAATGCAGTTAATGTTAAGGTTTCTGTCAGTTTTAAAATTGCTACCTTAAATTATCAGTAAATGTTAGCCAATACCTAAAACATTTAGCAAAACTTTTAATCAAAAGTTAGCAAAAGTTTTAATTAATAGTGTTTCCATTATTTCTGACTTGAGTAAACTTTTTCCTCACACATTTTAATTTCTCTCAAATCAAAACACTTCTTGTAACTGAAATCTTTCTTAAAAGTTAAGAATTTACTTGTCAGTTAAAATACACAAAATGTTTTCCTATTGCCTCAGATTAGCAATAATGTTGTTTCTGAGAAAATATCTACTACCTAATAGAACAGAAAGCATTAACTACTGAAATGAAATTTACATAATTATCTCCTGTAGAAGTTGACTTCTAAATTCACACCAATGTACCTGGAAACAGAATCCCTTCCCTTCTATTACTGCCATGTGTTACTTTTCTCAACATTTTCCTCTATAGGTCTACAATGAAATGGTCTGTTAAAAGGTAAAGCTTATTAAATCTGTTTAGTGTCCCAAATGTCTCATAATGTGCAGAAATTTCCTTTTAATGAATGACTATGTTACATTATTTTGACGTTTAAATGGCTAAACTTCCACATATGATTTCATGAAATACCTAAAAATCAATTGTATTTGAACTACACAAGCATTTAACAGTAGTAGTAAAATGCTGAAACAGAAGTAATAAGGTGCAGGAAAAAAAGTAAGGAGTCTACCTATACAAATTACAGAGGAGAGGATGAAACAGTTTAGGGGGAAAAATCCAGGTTTTCATTCAATTGTTTGTTGGAATGAGAGCTCATAGAAGAGAATAAAGTACACATTTAACAATGATTTGTTCAAATGACAAAAACACTTAATACTGTCACTGTTGCAGTAGACAATTATCTAAGGAATAGTGAAACAAGTCTGGGCTAAAATGTAAAGGTGAATAAGTCTAGTAAATTATTTTATCTTACCCAGGGGTAAAAGCAAGGAAATTACTCTTTAAATTTAACCTAAATTTAGTATTCTGTGAGACTAATATCATACACACACAAAACACTGTTGATAAATTAGTTAATATTCATGTTTTATGATCACAAAAAGTCAAATATAAAGCTACACCATGAGATGAGAAGATTGCCCTAACATACTCAGGTGGGCCATGTGTCTTTAAGACCTCATGTCATAAAGATAGCAGAATGAGGAATGTGATGTCACTGGCATTTTAAAAATAGAGGCAGGCAGTCAAGCAAGCAGGTTCTATCAAACTTCCAAAAACAAAACAAAACAAAACACCTGCAGTCTACGTGATGGGTATGAGGTTAGCTCAGAGAGACTCTGGTCAGTTTTATAATAAGAAAGCTGGGCTGGTCACACGTCTAGGTTGCTATAGGTTAGTGATTACTGCACTGAAAACAATATAGCCATTTCAACATCTCAATCTTGTCGAACAAGCAGGATACAAGGAAAGAAATCCCAGAAAAGCTTTTAACAATGAGCCATGACACTCAAAATCACAACTTGCTTTTAGCTAAAAATTCCATAATCAGACTTTTCTTTACAACTTCTATCTATCACTCTTATCAAGATGCTCCCCACCATTTTAAATGGTCATGTGATAAAATGTACATTAAAAACGCTTTATTATAACCAAGATGTAATAAACTTCTAAGATTCAAGCTTAATTTAGCCCAACTTTAGAAATGTTCTACTAGTATCCATTTCTTATAAAATGTTATCACTGCCTAGTCCTTTTGAAAAGTGCTCAAGAACAGCCGAAATTAAATTCAAACGGTCCTTTCTCTAGTTAGTTCAAAACTACAATGTTTCTAGTTCCGCAAACCTAAGTCTGCCATCCATCTACTGAAGGATCTGCACATCATTTTCCAATCCAGATGCTTACCCCTGCCATCTTTCCATACATGTATTGCCTATTCCTCAATCCCCTTACCACAGTGCCTCCCTCATCAATAAGCAGGTGTCAGACACTAATCAATCTGTTCAATGGCTTTTCACTCCTGCTATACAAAAGCCATATCTGATTGTTAATTTAGAATTTTAAGAAATACAAATATACTAAGTTTCTATTTAATTACTAGTATTAAATACACTTTTGGAAATACACCATTATCTTACAATTCTTCATCTTTTACACACTGAACACTCTACACTGGAATTTTATTTGCAAACTTTAATACCATGTTTATGAAAACAAAAAATACACCAAGAAAATGAAATACTTGAACATAAAGCCACAGGACTAAAGAGAAGGGATACTTAGCCTCCCACCTGTACAACAAGTCAAAGATAGTACAGGTGCAGTGTATCACTAGATTCCTCAGTTAAATGTCAAGTCTGAATCTGAACTTGCACCGTGTAAACCTGAATTCCTCTACTTTCTGTAAATACTTCCTACTTTGGCCTAGGTTCACAAGTATTTTCTCCAAACAAGATGAACATGGGGGAAGAGAGGGGAAGAGGAAAAGAACAGAAAAAAAGCAAATGAAGAGGGATGGGCAGGAGATCAGGTCACAGCTAATATCCCAGTCCAAATGGAGAAAGATGGAACAACTCCAAAGCTAAACAAGAATAAATGAGAATTTATGATTAGAGAATTGTAAAGAACCATAGGATCCACTGATCTGTTCCTACCCTAGGCCCCAGTTTCAAAATGAAAATATAGCTTATAAAAATGTTCATGACAGAAGGTTAACTATCTTTTTAACCCTTCATTTTTGAAGAAATGTTACTAGACAAAATAGTTGCACACAAGGTACTAAAGAACACTTAAACCAGCCACACTGGCAAAGTCTACTTCAAAGCTGCTGACGGTTTGTTATGTGCAACATTGATCTAGTCATCAGTCTATTATTTTTCATTTGTGCTCATCTTATAGATAGCAGTAGCACACTAGGATTCCACAGGAAATGTATGAAACCACATTAGTTGGAACATAAGCCATATTCCCAACTACTCTTTATACACACTTATTATAACCTACCATAACCATAATTAAAAATTACGCATTAGGTAACTATTTGTAAACTGTATACCTTTCACTGTCGCTAGTATGTCACATCAATGGGACATACACCTCAGGACTATCTTTCACCCAAAAGGTATGCAGCCTCTAAACTAGAACCACTAGCACACACACACTCTTACAGAAATAAATCAACGTTCTTTTTACCATAACCGGAGGTGTAATTAGGGCCCCGACGACCTCTGCCTCTTCCACTATAAGACCTAGAACCTTGTACAGAAGAGACGGTACTTTCATCAGTGGCATATCCTTTCTCTTTTTCAGGCCCTCTGGTGGAAGAAGGTCTGAAACCCATACCAATCTGTCGCAGCTGTTCATCAATCTGCAGGCGTTCCATTCTCAGTTGTTCCACTTCCTATAATCCAAACACAAAAACAAAAAACAAAACAAAAAAAAAAACAACTTTTACTCTCTCCCCACAACTCCTGTGTGTGTGTCTGTGTCTGTCTGTGTGTGTGTGTGTGTGTGTGTGTGTGTGTGTGTGCATAGTCATACACCTGTCAGACCTTGTGAGACCAGAGATAATCAC
>JADRCD010118026.1:0-26716 GCA_019843815.1 Montemys delectorum
AAAGGCCATGAGCAAGTGAGAGTTATTCCAGACAGGGCTGGCTTCATACGAGCAACTTGTAATCACAGTGAATGAGCAACACAGCAACTTCTCCGTCTGCTTTTCCCATGTCATCATCAGAACATCGCCATGCTGGGTGGAATAAATAGTCTGGGTTTCCTCCAGGCCTGGATGGAACTTGCACGGCCCTAGTTTAGGGTCAGAACATGGACACGCTTGGCTTTGATCTGCTCTTAGCCACTTTCACACCCATGACAGGAAACAGAATTACTCTTTTGGGCCTGCTGGCCTAGCACCAGAGTGACTGGGCAAAAGGCTCTGAAGGCCCAGATGTAAATTCAAGTTCAACTAGCTCTGTCCAGTTGAGTTGGAGTCACTTAACTTCTCACAGGCTTCCTTCACACCTAGAACCAAGGTCTACCAATGAACACCCCAGACTTGTGTGGAGCACATGGAGCCTTTCCCACTTTCAACTTGCTTTGTGAATCCAGAGAACAAGGAGACAGAGAGCCCACAGTGATCTGGGGAGGTGGGGAAAACCTCCCACATATGGAAGTTCATTCTGTTCTCTCAGTCTAGCCATACGAGGAAACCAGCCAGGCTCTATGTGCAAAGAGAAAGTCTGAGCCACGTCTTGTGGTGTGTGCTTGTCAAGGAGGAGCAAGTGGTTCAAGGCTCCCATAGGCTGCATGATGAGTTCCAGACCAGACCGACCTTCTTTAAATGACCTTGTCTGCAAAAGCCAATGAGGGAGGGTGGGGACAGGAGGAAGAGAAGGGAAGGGGAGCGAGAGAGGGGAGAGGAGGGGAGGACAAGCGAGGGGAGGAGAAGGAAGAGAAGAGAAGGAAAGGGAAGGGGAAAGGAAGGGAAGAAAGGGGGAAGGGAGGGGAGGGGAGGGGAAGGAAAGAAAAAAAAGGAAAGGGAAGGGAGAGGAGGGGAGGGGAGGGGAAGGAAGAGAGGAGAGGGGAGGGAAAGGAGAAGAGGGGAGGGAAGGGAGTGCTAGGGAAGGGGTGAGGTTCTGCAAGGCTACTGACCAGCCTCACTTCTGTTCTTTTTAATATTTAAGCTTTGAAGCAAACATAGAAAAATGCCAATCCAAATTGAAACACCCCAATCAAGTTGAAACATCCCAAAATGTAAATTCAAGTTCAACTCTGTCCAGTTGAGTTGGAGTCACCTAACTCCTGCCCACACAGAGGCTCAGAGCACAGCAGGCATATTTGCAGCAGGAGGGTGGGGTTCTGCAGAGTTTTTCTAATCCTTGCTGATTGCCCAGTTAGAACAGGAACCAGGCCACAGGTAGCATGGAGCTTCCTATAAAAGTATACACTATAGTCAGGTATCCTTTAACCAACCCTCCGCAGGTACAGCGCTAGGGTCCTATAGCTGGCACAGTGACTGTGGGGAGGACTTTTCTAGAGTCACCTCAAGATGAATCATAGCCCATCACCCAGCCCTATCACTCAGCTTTGGAGACCTGCAAAAAGGAAGGGATCCGTGCAGACACCTAGAAGCCCATGCCAGCAGCTGCTTCAGCAGAGCACCAACAGCCCCTGAATCTGCTCAAGTCCTGGGAGCTCAAGTCCTTTAAGGAGCTGCTGCTAAATTGATTTGGTGAAAGGAAGCACGCATCTGGATTTACATCTATGCTTTCTGCATCCTTTCTGCCTCCCTGTCCATGGGTAGAGCCAGGGCCACACCTGTAGAGGGGAGACACACCTCTAGTTCAGTCCTAACAACCTTCAAGTCACTCTTGCACTTGAGCACAAATTCTCTTCTAGAATCTCTTGAAAGGCAAGACTTTGGGTTGTAGCCCCACTTCCTCAACCTTCCCATGCCTTTTCCTGTCAACACCAAATGTGTCCTGTCAGACCTAAGATCCAGTCCACAGCAGCCAGTGCAGAGGCACGTGTGAGACTTGCTTTCTTGGGAAGTTGTCATACCAGAAACCTGTCATTCTACCAACCAATAAGACAAATACATCGGCCCTGCCAAGAGCTCCTGGAAAAGGGGGCAGACAGAACTAGCCAGTAGGGGCTACCAGGAATGTGAACTCAGTATCCTCTCCAGAGTGCTTGCCTGTAACCATGCAAGGAGAGAGACACACCAACGCTGCTCAGATCTTCCCATCTACAATCAGTTTCACTATGTGGTCAAAACCAGCCCCATTTTTTATGCACTCCTCCTGCCTAAGTCTACACATTCTTTCTGAAGTTGGTTCACAGCTTTCAGAGTCAACTAAGCAAGATTTAACTCAGAGCACTAACAACCAGGCAGATCCAAAATTAAAGCGGCCACACCACCGCTCCTTGCTATGGTGCACTGTAATACTGTTTTTTTTTTTTTTTTTCCTTGAGTCTGTTAGATCTCTGTCCTATTATTTTAAATAGACCTCAAAGAAGGGATTTTTAAATGCAGGATTTCTTTAAAACATCCTGATACTGATTGATTTCTAAAACGTGCAAGGAGTGTGAGACGACAACACGTATCTTGTGGATGTCGAGTGGGAGGCAGATTTAAATACTGAGTCACAGCACAGCAGCTTGTGCACAGTAAGTGGGATCACATGATGACTCTAACAGGGAGAGTCAGACACATCATCCACACCTGTTGAAGACTGGAGGAAATGCTGGAAACACAACACCCACAAAAGATGAGGTGCAGCTGACTTCCTGGTTCCTGTTCTAAGTGTTCTGAAAGGACCTGCGGGGCTACACCCAGTGTGGATGGTCTGAGCCGAGCGCTGCCCTCCTCGCCCAAGATCAAGGCCGTCCCTCGTACACTTTTCCTTTATGTATGTGGCTGCTATATGCCTGACCCATGTAGAAGCTTGTCAAGAGCTGGAGATCTGACCCCTAGAGCCTGTGGCCCTTACCTCTCCACATCCTCGGGACCACTCTGTGCTCTCTCCTGACAGACAGATCTTTACAGCAATGTTCATGACAACATATTCAGCCATGAGTGTTCTCATATGTAAAAACACTATAATTAAAGGATACGGTCAAATCTATACAGTGAGCCCCTCACACCCATGAGGTATTTCTAGGACCTCAGGGATACTAATCGATGGGCAGTCATGTTTATTACATAAATGGCTTAATATTTGTGAAGAACCTATGCACTCTTTATATATACTTCTATATACTTCTTTTCTTTTTCATTTTGAAACAGGTTTTCATGTGGCTCAAGCTGGCTTCAGATACGATATGTAGCTAAGTATGATCTTGAACTCCTATCCCCCTGCTTACACCACACAAGCGATGGGATTACAGGTGCGCGCCATCACACATGGCCTCCACATCCCTTAGGTAATCTACATGGCAGCAATAGTAACACAATGTAAGTACTGTGACCATAGTTACACTGTACTGCAGAGGGGATGACAGAGCCAAAGTCTGCCCATCTTCAGAAAAGATGCATTTTTTAATATTTTAAGCTGTGATTAATTGAATGCACAAATCCTAGGTATATGGATATATATGGTACACACACATATACATTTCATTATACACACACATACACATATATGTTCCTTACTCATATGTAAGGCAAACCTATTACTAACAAGCTTAGCATTCATCATGGTTTTCCCCGGTCCTTGAAATAAACCGAGTCCTTTAAGGGAATACAAGTTTCCTTTGCATGAAAAGAATTCTTTTTCATCCTGAAAAGTTTAGACACCAGGAGGTAAAAATCTGTAGGAAAATGCAGCGTGTCACACACAGGTAATTTTGTACAAAGGGCTGGAGAGAGTTTCTCATTGTGCCTTGCTATCAAATAACAATTTAGAGAGGGGAGTCTCTCAAACAGTGAACTGCCGTGTTGTATTCTGTCTCTAAATGGAATGTACTGGGGTCTCCAGAATACAGCAAGGACCCCTGAGTGTCCTCCAGCTTTCAGAGACCCAGAAAGTGACTCCTGCCCTACTCAGCCGTGGAGGTGAGGGAGGAAGGAGGGGAGGAGAAGAGAAGAGGGAGGAAGGGAGGGAGGAGGGAGAGAGGGAGGGGAGGAAGAGACAGATGGGATGGAGGGAGAGAGGAACAGGGAAGGACTGAGGGACACAGGGCACAAACCTCCACCAGTCTCCAGGCCTCACTGATGATGGCATACTGCAGGCGGTTCAGGACAAAGCCGTCAATCTCCTTCAGGACTCTCACTGGGGACTGTCCAATCTTCTTCATCAAGGCATAGGTCCTGTCCATTGTGGCTGAAGCTGTCTCTGGGTGGGGGACTAGTTCAACCAACGGGACATAATATGGTGGATTGACCTTAGGAGAGGGGAGAGAAGAATAAGAGAGTCAAGGCCCCGGCTGACAGCTGGGTGTTGCTCTGGCTCACTCTACCCACCTATGTCAAGTGACAAGTTGGGGGTGGTCAACTTTGGAAAGGTCCCTACATCCAAAGATAGGACTTGAGAAAGAAATGTATACACAGAACTGTTCGGTTTTGCTTTTGAAAAGAACACACAAGTGGCCCCTTGCCATCCTGTATATATTTATGGAGAAGCCCAGGTCCTTCAGCCTCCCTAGAACAAGGTTTCTGTATCAGTGACTGACATAACTTTACCCTTCCCCACTGTCTGGAATCACTTGCCCTTGCTAGTCTTCTCAGGCTCAGCCACTCCCCTGTGCCTGTATTAAGAACAAGAACAGGAAAGCCAGGTGTGGCGGCTCTTGCTCGTCACCCCAAAGCCTGAGAAGCCGAGGCAGAGGAAAGACAGACGCTTGCTTCAGTTGTGAGTTCCCTGATTCTCCTGAGGTACCTCACTCACTTTGGCAACCTCATGTCCCATTCTGTTCTGGAAATGAGTAGGGAACACAGCATCTCAGCAGCCTTGCACCTTGGGGTGGCTAGAGGCAGGAGAGAACCAGTGGTGTGGCCCTCAGCTCTGGTTCTCTTGGTTCACACTTGGTTCCTTGGCTACTTCCCATTAAGAACTACCAAGCATCCCAAGAAAACACAGCTTAATAGCGCCTAAAGAGCCTGTACTATGCCAGTCTGATCTGGGAGGAAAATCCCTCAATTGCTTTTCCTCTGTACACAGTGATGACTGTAGATGATCACACAGACAGCCTCCACAATGACTTCTAATGGCGTGTGTGTGTGTGTGTGTGTGTGCCTATGCTCATGTGCATGTAAGCATGCGTGCATGCGTTTATGTGTGTGTGTATGTGTGTGTGCCTATGCTCATGTGCATGCATGCTTACATGCATGCGTTTATGTGTGTGTGTATGTGTGTGTGTGCGTGTGTATGCACGTGTGAATATGTGTGTGTGTATGTGTGTGTGTGGGAATATGTGTGTGTTTATATGCTCTGTAGACCAGAACCCACAGCTTCACTCACACTAGGCAAGCACTTTACCACTGAGCTATATCCCTGGCTCAACGCTAAATGAATAATTTATAGAAATCAATGCCCCAGTCTAATCACCAATTTCCTGCCAGATTCTTATAACACTACTTAACTTATGACCTTTTTAAAAGTCAAGACTATGGGGACTAGTAAGATGGATCAGAGGGTAAACATCCTTGCTGCTAAGCTTGACAACCTGGATTCACTTCCAAGGACCCACATATTGGAAGAAGAGAACCAACTCCTGCAGGCTGTCTTCCAACCTCAGCATGTGTGAACACACATGCACAAAGCACCTAAATATAAAATTACTCAAATAAGAACATCAGGATCATAAAAAACTGGGAAGCATACCCACATCGGATGAACTGTACTACAGTGCAGACTAGAGGAGCTGGGCTCCAGGTCTCTGCAGCACGAGCAGCAAAAATAGACATGTGTCTATTGACAGCATGGAGACATTTTATTGTGCTAATACATCATAGGGGTGTGCAGTGGGGGGGACTGGAGAGGGAACAGATGTTTAAGGGGTAAGCCTCCTTCAGGAAGGGAAAGTTTTCAAGATGGGTGCTCAGGAAAAGCACAAAGGTGTGTGTGTATTTAATGCCTCTGAGCCATCCCCTTAGGATGGCTAAAGTTGGGTCAACTTTATGGTAGGGGTATGTTACCACAACTAAAAGTAAAAAAACAAAAACCAAAAACCAGAAATTATAGTGTTCCAAACACCTCCCTTACCTCTAGCTAAAAATTCTGGTGTGATTTCCCATAGCCAGTATAAAAATTGTGTGGCAGGGCTGGGCATGGTGGCTCAGACCTTTAATCCTAGCATCCAACACTCAGGAGGCAGAAGTAGGTAGGCCTCTGTGAGTTTGTGCCTAGCCTGGCCTACACAGAGTCCAGACCAGCGACGGTTATATAATGAGACCCAGTCTCAAAAATAAAAAAGTGGTATAGCTCTCAAATATTGGGCCCTTCAGACCTCTTGAACCTGAACCCATCTGCTCTCAACTTTATCCACAAGCTACAAGTAGAGCTCTCCACGAAGGACATTGTTACTCTGCCCAGAGCACTTGACCTCTGACCTTGAAGTCAGTCCCTGTTTGCAGTTTGAGATAGTAGTGATAGTGCCTTGGGTCTCATGGTAAACTGGGGAAAGGAGAGCACAAAATGTCCCAGAGGACGGAGGAAGCCAGCTTCAGATGGTGACACCACTTCTAAGCCTGCCTGCCTGACGGGGTATTCTTCTCATGAGTCTGACTAAGGCAGAGGGATTCCTGGTAACTCGCACAGACGTCTCCTTCCCCTCCTGGGTAATGGGGCCATGGTTTCCAGACAATGCAGGCCAGTCACCCACCCATAGGCCATAGGGAACCCTCCTCTCAAGCTCCCTGGGAAGCAAGCTAAAGACCCTCACAGAAACATGTTCTGATCCCAGCCCTCCTTCAGCCAGGTGCCAGGATGCCCGGAAGCATGTGTGTGCCGCACATCAGGGCTCTTCAGTCAAGGGTGTAAATCAATAGGACTAATTTGGTGTCTAACCAGAAAGTACCCACACACACACACCCAGAAAAGGCACAGGGAGCTGGCCTTTCATTCCAGCTCCCAAGAGGCTGAGGCAGGAGGTCTCACGCTTGAAAACAACTTGGACTTCACAACAAGACCCTGCAGAATAAGAGGGTTGGGGGTGGCGCTCATTGGCACAGCCCTTTCCTAACATGCGAGAAAGTAGGCCCTTAGCTACTCCCAGAAAGAGATGCCCAGCAGCTGATAAGGCTGTGTCCATCCCAGGATCTATGGCCTCCATCTATGCCACCTGGCCAACAGAACAGAGTGCTGAGAGGCACCATAATATTCCACCAGACACCTTGACTCCTTTACAGATCAAGAAAGAACTACGTTTTTAAAAATGGGGCCAAAATAGGTACAATGTTCTCTTGCTTGGGTGGGACAGTTGACACTGTAGGGTGGAAACAGAGACTGCCTCCGTGCCCCGCCCCTGCGTGCGTGTCTCTCTAAAGCCACCCCCTACCAGTTGGGAGGAATACCAACTCTGGTTTCCTCCTTACAAGGAGAAAAGTCGATATAAAATACATCTGAGGGCAAGAAAGGCTGTCATCGGGAAGGCGGGTGCATGAAGAGCCCACCGCTTCTTGTGTAGCTCCATGTAGCGGATCTTCCGCAGCCTCTGAGGGACAGTCCAGGAAGCCCTGTGCTGAAGCCCATCTGAGGTCTCTGTGCCGACAGCACATGCCCATTTCTCAATTCCTTCCACTCACCCCTGGAACAGAGGTGACCAGAAATTCTACCCTGCCCCTGCAGAAACGTGCTTGAGAACACAGAGCTGTCCTAACATGCTGGCTGAAGCTTCCCTGTGTGGAGGTGGAGGCCATAACCTATTGCAATGATAAATACCCTCTGTGCCAGGGCCTTGCAGGGGCATGACCAGGCTTCCTGTCCAGGCAAAGATCCCAGAGGACTACGGGGCTGAGGAGGTGAGCTCAGCCACTCTGGTCCAGTCTGTGGGGCTGGGAGAAAATGTAGATTCTCAAAGACTTGGAATGACTCTTGAATATTTAGGACTGTCCAAATTATTCAAGATGGTACACCTTCTCCCCTACATGCCATGCAATGACAGAATCCAGAGATCCGACTTTGATCTGATCTGCTTTAGCTAACTCAATTTTAGCATCAAAAAAAAAAATCAACTCTGTGTGTGTGCGTGTGTTTGTGTGTGTGTGTGTGTGTGTGTGTATGCATGTGTGTGTACATATGTGTGTGCACATGTGTGTATGTATACTCTTACGTCCTGCTAGGACTGAGACCTACAGCCTTTTGTAGGCTGGGCAATTGCTCTACACTAAGATACCGCCTGAACCCAGAGATCAATTTGGGGTAGCTTTTATTTTATTTTATTTTATTTATTTATTTTCAAAATTAAAGTCTTACTCTGTAGCCTCATGTCAGCCTTGAACTTATGAATAATCCTCCTGCCTCAGCATTCTTAGTCCTGGAATTACAGGGGTAAACTACTGCTGCTAATTCTAGAGGAGTTTGGATTTATGCTTTTGGTTTGTGATTTTTTTTTAATTTTTATTCTTTAATAATTTTTATTTTTTAAAAGAAAAATATATATATTTGTTGAATTTTTGTAAGCAAAGAAATATTAAACATTTACTAAGTGAAATACTACATTATTTTTTTAAATCTTAAGAAATTATTATATGCTGGGTGGTGGTGGCGCACACCTTTAATCCCAGCACTTGGGAGGCAGAGGCAGGCGGATTTCTGAGTTCGAGACCAGCCTGGTCTACAGAGTGAGTTCCAGGACAGCCAGGGATACACAGAGAAACCATGTCTCAAAAAACAAAAAAACAAACTAAAAAAAATCTCTTATGAAGTCCTCTATTGTGACAGGAAATTGTGACAAGTTCCTGACTAGACAGAAACTGTTCCATCTGCAAGGGAGAATACGCAGCAGTGTAACTGTGCCTTCACAGAGTAAATTGGGTAGTGTTACTTCTGTTTCTATTTTGTGGAATAGTTTGAGGAGTATTGGTATTAGGTCTTCTTCTTTGAAGGTCTGATAGAATTCTGCACTAAACCCATCTGGTCCTGGGATTTTTTTTTTTTTTTTTTTTTTGGTTGAGAGACTTTTAATGACTGCTTCTATCTCTTTAGGGGTTATGGGACTGTTTTGATGGTTTATCTGATCCTGATTTAATTTTGGTACCTGGTATCTGTCTAGAAAATTGTCCATTTCATCCAGATTTTCTGGTTTTGTAGTAGGATCTGATGGTTTTTTAAGTTTCCTCAGTTTCTGTTGTTATATCTCCCTTTTCATTTCTGATTTTGTTAATTAGGATACTGTCTCTGTGCCCTCTGGTTAGTCTGGCTAAGGTTTTGTCTATTTTCTTGATTTTCTCAAAGAACCAGCTCCTGGTTTGGTTAATTCTTTGTATAGTTCTTTTTGTTTCTACTTGGTTGACTTCAGCCCTGAGTTTGATTATTTCCTGCTTCTCTTCCTCTTGGGTGTCTTTGCTTCTTTTTGTCCTAGAGCTTTCAGGTGTGCTGTTAAGCTGCTAGTGTATGCTCTCTCCAGCTTCTTTTTGGAGGCACTCAGAGCTATGAGTTTTCCTCTTAGCACGGTGTAATTCTGATAGGTCTGCCTTTATATGTTACTTGACCTTTTCCCTTACTGCTTTTAATATTCTTTCTTTGTTTAGTGCATTTGGTATTTTGACTATTATGGTGATGAGAGGAATTTCTTTTCTGCTCCAAATAATTTTTATTTTTTAAAATTAAAATATAACTACACCATTTCTCCTTTTCTTCCCTTCAACCCCTCCCACATACTCAATTACATAACTTCTTTTTCTTTGTTGTTTTACTATATTCCTAAATACAACATCCTCTGTCCATATAATGTTACTCATATGTATGTACATTATTAATATCTCCGGGCTGACCACCTAGTATTGGATAATCAACTGGGGGCCACTTCTTTGGGGAAGACTGTTTCTCCCTCTCTTGGCATTCCTTAGATGCCTGCAGTTCTTTGTCTGGGATTGAGGCTCCATGAGATTTCCCCTTCCATGTTAGTATATCTTTGGGTGTCACCTTTGTTCAGATCCATGTTTGGGTCTTGAAAAACTTTATGGCTGTAGTGTCTCCAACATTTCTAGGAAACACAATGTCCCAGAGACTTGTTGTTTCTCTGGCTCCTCCCTTCCATGAGGATCCCAGAACCTTAGGTGCAGTTGTGCTGTAAATACATTCACTGGGACTGGGCTCCATGTGATCTCCTGTTCTCTGCATTTTAATTGGCTGTGGTTTTCTCTGTCTTTGTTGCAAGGAGAAGTTTCTTTGATAAGGGGTGAAAACTATGCTTACTGGTGGGTATAAGGGTAAATATTTAGAGTGCTGCTAGCAATTATACTGGTTTAGTAAAGTGGTAATAATATGCTTTCCTCCAAGATTAATGACTTCACTCTCCCTGAATAGTTGGCTAAGTTTCCAGTAGCAGGCATAATTTCCCCTTTGTTGAGCAGGTCAATGCCCAATCAGACAGCTGTTGGTTGCTGCCAATGTCTGAGGGCCACTACTGCACCCTGGGAATTGTTGTGCAGTCCTGGTTATTACTGTGGTTCACGGGCATCCTAACCAGGTAGGACTATTGTTTGCTTTGTGTCTTGTATGTCATGCTCTGGTATCATGAAAGCTAGTCCTCATGGAGGACACTTTCAGGCCAGATCCATCTCTGGTCCTCCCAGTCCTGTGTCCAAAGTACGTTGTGTCTTCAATATTTATTTTTATGTTTGAAAAAGGGTCTTGTAAATCCTGGCAGGCTTCAAACACACCATGCAGCTGAGGGTGACCTCCAGCCCCTAAGATCCCCCTGCCTCCATTTCCTGAAAGCTGAGTTCCAGGCCTGTGCCACCCCACCCCACCCCACACACATACATACAGTTTCATACATTGTTAGAGAGCAAATCCAGGGCCTCCTCATGTGTACTAAGCCATTTATCTACTGAACTTGCCTTGTGCTGTTCATCTTTGCCTAAACAAGGTAGGAAAGTCTTTTTGAGACTATACCAGTCATTCCTGATGTCTTTGATTTAATTGGTGTTCTTGTTTTATCTAACTTAAATGCAGAACAATTGATTAGAAATCAGCAGCTTTATACAAGCAAATGCCTTCCTCTGCAGTAGCCAGTGACTTTTTTCGGAGGAATTTTTTTATGTGTGCGACATGCGTCTATCACAGGAAAGGAGGATGTCATGGCCTTGAGGCCTGGGTGCTTTCAGTTAGTGTCCCCTTTGACTCTAAGGTCGCTTGTGTGGTTTGTACATGATTGTGGCCATTTCTAGCCTATGTCCTTTTGGTTCTGTGGCTGTGTCTCTGATGATCCATTGTCTTTCTTTCCACTGTATCCCACAATACAGCAAATCTTGGAGTCTAGACTGCCTGTGTTTTGACATTTAGTATCTGGCGTCCAGTTGTTCAACCCTTTTCTTCACACGGACAAATCTGACACCTCCTCCCAACTGCTTCTCTTTGGAAGAAAATTCTGCATGTTCCCCACCCCAGCCCTGAGCCCCTCAGCCTTCAAATGAGACTCTACATATTGCACTGTGGAGGCCCAAAGTATAGGAGACCCTTCATCTCCCAAAGCAGCATTTCCAATGCATCATGCTGCTGCTGTGTACCTACACTCACACAGTTCTTCAGAGTAACTCTCAGGAGCCTCTAGAACATGGTTGGTGGCTCTTCACCATCCCCAGAATGTTCTAGATATATGAAATGTTTTGAGCTCTGACACTGTGCTCAAAAAATCTAAATTTTAGAGCTTTTCAGATTCAGGGGTTTTTGGATTAAGGCCAATCAACTCTTAAAAGACTATGCAAATTCTGAAATACTCTCTTAGTCCCAAGCATTTTGGCTAAGGAATACTGCTGTGGTTTGGATATGAGATGTCTTGTGAGGTTAGATAGACAGCTCAGCAGTTAAGAGCACTCACTAGCTGCTCTTCCAGAGGACTCAAGTCCAATTCCCAATACCCACATGGAGGTTCACAACCATCTGTGGCTCCAGGTCTGGGGGATCTGACTCCTTTTAAAGCCTCTGCAGACACCAGACATACATGTGGTACACAGACACACATTCAAGCAATCACCCAAACACATAAGCAAAATATATGTGAGATACATATTTATACATCACATATACATTTATATATAATATATGCATATATAACATATATACATTATATATATATATAATATGATATAAAAAAGAAAAAGAAAACCACTAACCAGCTCATGTCTTTGAACACTTGGTCCCCTCTTGCTGGTGGTGTTCTGGAAGGCTGTGGACCCTTTGTTTTCTCAGAGGAGAGTAGGTCACTGTATTTGGACCTTGCAGTTTGTAGTTGACCCTGCCTCCAACTCTTTCTCCAGCTCTTTCTCTTTCTAGAACCAACCATGTTCTAGAGGATCCTGAGAGTTACTCTGAAGAACTGTGTGAGTTTAGGTACACAACTATCCCCTCAAACCAAGAGCTAAAATGAACCCACCCTCCCTTTATTTGCTTCCTGTCGAGTATCTGGCCAAATTAACACAGAAAGTAGCTAACACAGATGTCTAGTCTCTATTCTCTAATCTTCCAACCTCCTCCTGCGTGACCACCCTGCACCCCCACTTCAGTGTGTGGGCTCTCCCGGTGACATCATCATGACCCCATCCCACATACTCCTGCTTGCTCCTGCCCAACAGTCTCGGCTTCTGTGATACCTCAGCTCCCAGCACAGGTCTCATCAACCTAGCCGGGCTGGCCCTGTTCCTCTGTGTAGCTTTTGGCTGGTAATGATAGACAATAGGCCATAGTATTTATCATGGCTGGAGCTAAATTAGCTTTCCCACCCAAACAGGCTGTCCTGGTTCTTCATGGTTGTGCTGAGTTCACAGTCAGGACTCCGGCATCATTCACTGACACATTAACCTCAGAAAGACTCACTGAGCCCTCCCTCACTGGCTAATGAGAATCCGTGGCCCAGCTCACCACATAAGGTGTTTCTGGTGAAGAAATGTGCTTAGTCAATTACAGTGGATGGTGAAAGGAACATCAGGGAAAGAAGGTTTCAGCTCAGACACCCTAAATCAGAATTTTGACCATGATACCCATCAGATCTACATCTGATCCTACTGTGAATGACACAAAGCAAGTGACATATCTACAAACTCTTGCATGGCATGTACATTTAAAATCAATCTCTCTCTCTCTCTCTCTCTCTCTCTGTGTGTGTGTGTGTGTGTGTGTGTGTGTGTGTGTGTACATGTGTGCACATGCGCAGGTAAGCTGAGCATGTTTGTGAATGCACTTGTGCTATGGCCACATTTGGAGGTCAGAGGTCAACCTTGGGCATCAGTCCTTGCCTTGTTTGAGAGAAGGCTGTGTGGCTTGAAGCTGTGTACTCAGGGCAAACTGACCCTTGGGCTTCAGGGTTCTCCTGTTTCTACTTCCTATCTCCCTGTAGGAGTTCTGGGATTACAGAAGCACGCACTACTATTCTCAGGGATTCAAACCCAGGCCCTCATGCTTGCAAAGCATACACTTTGTCCACCTAGCCACACCCCCTGCCCCACCCCAACCCACATGGACATTTAATGCAGCATGTCCCTCCTTACCACCCCCCCCAACCCACGTGGATTTAATACAGCACTTCTTCTCTAGTGACTGCTAACCCAGTAACTAGCCCTATACTACATAATAAGTACCTGGAGGGTTAAAGCAGTAAATACTGCTTATTTTATGCCATGGCACCTTAGACAAACAGATAAAATTCCAAAGAATTTTGGGTCCTATTCTTTTTCTTTAATGATGATATTGCATAATCCTAAATGTATACAAAACTACCAAGTTGTATAATATTGACTAACAGATTGTGTGGTATGTGGATTATACCTCAATAAAGCAGTTTAAGGTAATTGCAGATCCGGTGCAATTTATTGCCCCTAAAGAAGAATGAGATATGATCAAGTGCTAAACTTACCACCCTCCCTGGGGCTGGAGTGCACCTTGGTACTTGCCTAGCATGTGACAGGACCTGGGCTTGATCTGCATCGCCACAAAGGAACAAACAATATACTCACAGGATGAGCCACGATGCACTGCTTCACATGTGCCAAGCCCGCGAACAGCTTGGAGGGCAGCAGACAGGAGCTGGAGCTGCTCAGGATGACTCGGTCATCCACGATGCGGTCTAGCTGGGCAAAAATCTTCTTCTTCAGCTCTAGGTTCTCTGGAACGCACTCCTGAAAGGGACGCATTTAGATGACTACTTATGATCAAGTTAACAGTTGGGCTGTGTTGGCTTTGTTCCTAAAATGAACTGATTTGGAAATGATGGATCTGGGGACCCATAATCCCACCATGGAGCGAGCACCTTGAGAACAATTGAGGCAGGAAGCATGCCTGGCTTTTCCCTGGTCTCTGCTTCTCCCCGTCCAAGGAGGCTATAAAACAGCTTTCTACCTTTCCTAGAAACAGGTCACAAGACCCTCTGCAGTAGGTACCCTGAGACACACAGGAGATAAAGAGGTATCTTAGCTTTGAAGACAGGGACCCAGACGGGAAGAACCTACCTAGAAAGCCTTGCTCATTCCCTAGTCTATAACTATTGGATCAGAATCCCTTTGTCCACACCTTTTCCTAAACATTCACTCTTCACCCAGCTGTTAAAACCACATGGGGTGTTTTGGATCCAATGTTTGACTACCCCTTAGCCGCATAAAACTTTATGAAGGTGCATGTGTGTTCTTATAGGGCTCTATTTTGTTAATAGAACCTCAGCTATAGACCTTGTCAGAGGATAGAAAAGATTGCCCAGGGTCCCCTACAAAGCACAGCAGGCGTGTAAGAGCTGAAGAGACTCCTGGCTGAGAAAGATGAATGCAGGGACTCTTGGTTTTAGACAAACTCTCGCCCTAAGAAGCTCTGTGGGAGGGCACTGGGGGGTGACTCCCATTCTACTTCCCAGAATCAGGGCAGGCAGCGGGGAACCTGCCAACTGAAAATTCTCATGATGGAAAATCAGGGAGCCAATCCTACAACAGAGTTCACAGGAGCCCTCCCTCCGGCATACTGCTCTGAACCTGGGTGCTTTCATCAGGGCATACCTCTCCTATCTGCCCCCACCATCACAGCCAGGATCTTCAAGGGGAAAATCTCATCCTCCGACCAACAAAGGCACTGCACCTGCCTGCAGCTCCCCGGAGGCACCCAAGACTCACTTCTAATTGGGAGACCTTTTGAAAAAGACCTTTGTTTCTAACAATTGCAGAGTCCTAATGGGGTGGGCAACTGGATAGAGAAGATAGAGGAGTGCATTTGGATTAATTACTGCTGATAACAACCACTCTGAGATTCTAATTACGGGGCTGGGTGGGCCTGAGATGGTAATCAGCAGCCCAGGCCGGCCACAGGTAAGGAGTCTTCCTGAGAACTTGGGGTTGAGGAGGACAGCCTGCTCTGGATGGAAACAATGTGTGAGAAAGAAAGCACCCTCCTGCACCTATGGGGACGACACTGAGGGTCCCCACATTCACCAAGCCAGATCCCTGCTCACCTGGGAGGCAAGGTACCCCCAACATCCCTTTATGACATTCACTCTCTTTTCACAATGACCAAAGAGCCAACAATTGGAATCAACTGGGTGTTCCTTAACTAAAAAAAAAATCTCAAGCCCCTATCCCTGACCTAATATGGGTGGGACTGAGGTGCCTGCATTTTTCACAAGCATCCCAGAGATTCCTAAAGCTCAGAACTATTCCCAAGTTCAGCTCCAAAGAGCAATGTGACCTTTTTAAAAGCGTGGGTATGCCCCACATTTGGGATTCTACCAATGTCAGGATCCCCCACCTCCTAGGTCAGTAGTATTTAACCTTCCTATTGCAACCTTTTAATACAGCTTCTCATGTTGTGGTGACCCCAACCAAAAAATTATTTAGTTGCTACTTTATTACGGTAATTTTGATACTGTTATGAATCTTAACATAAATATCTGATATGCAGGATGTCAGTGATAACTGCTGTCCTAGCTGCTTGCCGCCACCAACAGAGTCGTACTAGCACCTTGGTCACTTCTATAACTCTAACCGCCCAGTCAATGTCACTGGGACATTTCATTTATGTAACATTTAAGGAAATGAAAAGAACCCCAAGAGACCAACTACAGAAACTCAGTGTCAAAGTGATATCAGAATTACTCCTCATAAATAAAAAATATCAGCAAGCCTATAATCCCAGCATTTTGGGGCGTGGAGGCAGGAGGATAGAAATGGTCAAGAGTATCTGGACAGTTTGAGATTGAACAGGGCCACACTGAGTCTCGGAAGACTATATAACAGACAGACAGACAGACAGATAGACAGACAGACACTCACAGGAAATAACAAACAAATAAAACAGAGGCTAGAGAGGTGGCTCCAAGGTTAATGGCATTTGTTGCTCTTGCAGAGGACCTGGGCTCAGTTCCCAACACCTACATGGAAGCTCACAGCCGTCAGTAAGTCCAGTTCTGGGGTGTCCAATGCCCTCTTCTGGCTTCCGCGGGCACTAGGAACACACAGGTGCACAGATATACACACAGCCAAAACACTCATCACAAAAAATTAAATATTTTAAAAAAAAAAATTTTAAATTTTATTCAAAAGGGAAGGGACCCACACTGTGTCTGTTTATACTTTTTGAAAGTATAATCGGGCCACATGAAATTTTATTAAGATCCAAAGGCCATATAAGCATCGCATCGCAAACAGAACCAAAAAAGGAGTCATTTAAGAACTGTAAAGCCCATTGTGTTCTGTCCCCTTATCAAAAAAGGAAAAAGAGCTACAGTAGCTGGCTGTTCCTATTGAGTCACTCCTGGATCAGTTAAGTCTGTGAGGTGGGTTCAGTTTAAATGGAGCCTTGTAGTCAAGCCAGCGGTAAAGACCGACCTGGAGCGCCTGTGAGCCCAGGAAAGAATGGACTCATTGTGCGCCTTCATGCAGATTCTCCTCTGAAATTCTATGCCTTTCTCCAAATCGTTTGATCATGACAGAGGCAAGAAAACTTGAACCAGAGGAAACCCAAACCTGCTACAATTATGTAAGGGTTTCCAGTGGCTTGTTGGCTTGAAGTTTGGTTGCTCTTGCTGTTGTAACCCAGTTGTGTGAGATGGATGGAGTCACAGACCTCAGGCTTCCATCCATGTCATGCGCTGGGCTCAGCTCCCTGCCATCCACTAAGGTGGCTCATTTTAGTCAGGATCTCAGACCCCAAAGGCTGCAGTCCTCCTTGCCCTGAAGGGCTGCTTAGATGGGTCAGACAACTATGGCAAAGGAGTGAGGATTCTCACTCATCTCTCATCCACATCTTCCTGCTTCTCCAGTCAGTCTGCCTTGGAGGGGCGCATTTCTATAAAAAGCTGCCTTATGTGAAGCACTTCCGGTGGCTGCCATCACCAGGGCAGGCGTGTCTCTGTGTAATTAAAGTCTGACCACATCTCCCTACAGAGCTGGTTTGTTATTGTTTGCTTGTTTGGGTTTGCTTTGTTTTGAGGGAGTGGGAACGAACACCACATCTAACAAATGATACAGTCATCCACAACCAACACCGCAGGCGTGCCCAGATTTGGGCAGCAAAACCACTTGGGAAGTAGATTATGACAGTACTTAATTGTTAATTAAGAATTCTTAACGGTTGTCGAAATCAGCCTCCTTTTTCTTTCTTTTGTTTGAGGCAGTGTCCTGTAGCCAAGGCTGACCTCCCACTCCATATGTAACCAAGGCTGCTCCTGGCCTCCCCCTACCCTCCCTCTGGTTTATGCAGCATTAGGGATCTAACTCATGGCCTAACGATTGAGCCACATTCCCGCCCACTTCTCTCAATAGCCTACAGACCCAGACAGTAGATGAGGCTAAACTTCAATGTTGCTGCCTTTTCCCCTTCCCTTCTCAAACAAGAAACCGAACAATGGAGTTACTCAGGTATACTTCTTTTACCATAACGTTTATAAAAGTAAATCACAAACAAACGGCAGTGTCTGCTTGTGAAAGCTACCCGGATTGTTGAGACCTTTCATGGCTGTACTTGGGCGAATCTGCACAAACACAGCAAGCAGGTCAGCTCACTGGATGGTTCCCAGAGAGAGCGCAAGTACCTGCTTTTCAAGTCCTGCCTGCTGGCCACAGGACACACATTCCCACAGACAGCTGCCATGAAAGGCAAAGATGAGGTTTTGTCGAGTTTTGATTTTTTTTAATGACTCCCACCCCACCCTGCCTCACCCAGTCACCCCACACAATTTAAGTAGCATCCCGTGACTCATGTAAAATATCTAGATGAAAATTTCAATGTGCTTTCCAAGAAAACTTCCACATATGACTGCAGTACCTGAGGTATTTTACACACAACACGGTTCTAAGAGCGGGTTTGAATGCGGAGGAAGACACTGGAGAAGGCCAGGGAGCGAAGCTGACAGTGCTCCATGGAGACTGCAGGGCTGGAGGGGAGCAGACCACAGACACTAGTGTTTAATCTCCCATCTGATCACCGCTGCTGCTTTCTTCTCAGTGTTTTCCCCAAGAGCACAATCTTTAAAACCGATCATCAGGCAGACAGAAAAAGGGAGAGTGGAGGAGAGACCTGAAAGGAACAAGGAGTTTCCCTGCTCCAAAAGAAGTGGTGTCAAGAGGAAAAGCCGTTCATTTTCAACACTCAACCTCTCAGCCAAAAGAATGGTACTCTGCCCAAGCCAGGAGCTCATTTATCCCTAAAAATCAAGTTAAAGTGTTTTTGTTTTTTGGTTGGTTGGTTTTGAGGGTATTGCAATGTGCTCACTCTGCTAGCCTAGAAGTTTCCGCAATGATCCAAAACAAATTACACCCAGAATCTTCCCAAGGGAAACAGCAGAGCAGAGCGGGCGGGAGGGGGGGGAGGCAGTGGGGGACAAGGGGCACTGCTCGCCCAGCCGCCAAGCGGTCAGTTCCCGGAGCTTAGGTGTTCTGCTTATAGAGATTAACGTGCAGTCTCTTCTAAACGCAGTCCGCCTCCGGTGACCTCACAGCACCTCAGAAACAAGGGTGGCTCAGCGCCGTCCCTCTGAGTGCCTAGTCCATCCTCATTCCAGGGATGCTTTTGTACCTTTTATGAGATCATTTATTTAGAATTTAAATGCTTGACATGAAAAAAATAATAGAATCAAAATGTTTCACTTACATCCCTATGCCATTGCTTTAGGGTATTTCTAGTATTTCTTGGGAGGAAAAGGTGACGTCTGTCTCAGTGCCGTGTGCTAAGCCATTGTACAGATGGAACTTCAAGGGATGTGACATTCTTAAATTCGAGTCACTGAGGTTTCTTTGTTCTTGTAGGGTGGCTTTGGTTTTGGTTTTTTGGTTTTTTTGGTTTGGGTGTACGTATCTGTGTTTATTTAGACAGGATCTCATGTAGCTCAGGCTAGCCTTGACTTTACCATGTAGCTGAGGATGATCATGAATTCCTGATCCTCCTGTCTCCCCTATCTACCTTCCAAATGTTAGGATTACATGTTTGAGCCACTATACTTGGCTACAAGTTGCTTAAACTTAAAAAACAAACAAACAAACAAACAAACACCTGCCCAACCACAGTAGACCAGACCAGGATCTCACTCTGTACCCCAGGCTGGTCCAGAATTCACTAGGGAGCCCAGGCAAACCCCACCTCTGCCTATGGCTGTGCCGCCATGCTACATTTTAAAGAAGGCACGCTGCTATTTCCAACCAGTTAAAAATCCATTATAAAGCTACAACATTTGCCTTATTTAACGTTGACAGCCAGATGCCCTGCCTACTTCTCTTCCTGGTTCCTCATCCATTTGATCTGTTTTCTTCACCTGTGTGCACTGAAGAGCGCGCACACACTGCTCTTGGCTTGAGGTGATAGCTCATGTGTCCCGGGCTGGACTCCCCCTTGGAGCTGAAGATTACCTTAAATTTCCCACTGTACAGGCGCTCAGCACCAGGCCTGGTGGTGTGTGGTGGCATGTGGCCTTCTACAAGCTAAGCAGGGACTCACCATCCTCAGCCTGATTGTGTTGTGTGATTTCATCTGGGATAGAATCTAGATGGATAGCTATGGCTGGCCTGGAATCCAGTACACAGAGAGAGGCCTGGAATCCAGTATGCAGAGAGATGCCTGGAATCCAGTACGCAGAGAGAGGCCTGGAATCCAGTACACAGAGAGAGGCCTGGAATCCAGTATGCAGAGAGATGCCTGGAATCCAGTACGCAGAGAGAGGCCTGGAATCCAGTACGCAGAGAGAGGCCTGGAATCCAACTTTTGGAGATCCTCTTGCTTCCTTCCTTCTGCCTCTCAATGCTGAGATGACACCCACACCACATCCCTCACTCACCTCCATAAAGAGAGAGTCTCAATTCTTCCTGTCATGTATTGAATTCTTGTTTCTTTAAAAAAAAAAGTCTTCTTTTTGAAAAGAAAGAAAGAAAGAAAGAAAGAAAGAAAGAAAGCAAGCAAGCAAGCAAGCAAGCAAGAAAGAAAGAAAGAAAGAAAGAAAGAAAGAAAGAAAGAAAGAAACCACATTGGTTTTTCTTTAATGGTCTTATTTAGTGGTTTTGTTGGGTCAAAAATTTCTACTACGTGCCAGACATGAAGTAAAACACACATAAACCCAACATTAAGAGCCAGAGACAACTGGATCAGAACTTTGATGCCACCCTGGGCTACGTGAGACTTGTTTTAAAACACAGAAACAAGATTTGAAATGTCTAATACAAATATAGATAGTCTAACCCTCAATTTCTAGTGTAATTCTTGTCTATGTCAATATGAATAGCCAAACATGAGTGTTTGACTATTCATATGGTGTGTGCTGTAGGGCAGAGACAGCCATTCATTGGTCCAGGGTCTTAAACAGGACGTCACCAAAGCCATGAAGTTTCCTGGAAAGGAGCAAGAACATAGGGTAAAGACCCCATGTTGATGACCTACCTCAAGGTTCCATAAAGCTGAGAGTCTAGCATGTGGCTCTGTGTTAGGCTAGGATGTATGTATTGGTTTTAGGTCATGATTGTTGATCCGCAACTCCTTATCCAAGGCCTACTGTAGAAACTTTAATGTTCTCCTGCCTTTAGCCGGCCATAAAGAAATTCTCTGACCTTTCCTGACAGTAGGTTATAGCCCTCTTTCCAGAAGAGTCTTGCCTATAAGGAAGGAATGCTGCATGGAGCAGTCAAGCATCCTGCTGGGATCCTTGCTTCCATCACACTTACTCACAAAGTCTCCCCAGTAATTCAAAGGACAAGCTCAGATGACCTGCACTGATAAGCAGGTAGGAAGCTGTGGAGGGTGCAAGCCCAAGGGAGGGTCTTCTGACCTTGCCCTGATACCTCATCCCTTCATCTGCAGCCTTTATATATTTTACAATAAACCAGCAAAGACCTTTGTCTGCATCCTATAATCCGATAGGACAAATTAATCAAACAGTCATCTGTCGGACTATGGGAACCCCGATTTATAAGAAGTGCAGAGAAAAAAATCAGGTGGGCCTGGGGGCCTACAGCCTTAAATCACAGCAGGGAGAGGCAGAGGTAGGAAGTTGTCGGAATCCTGCCTGGCCTACTAGTTCCAGGAACAACAACTTGTCTCAAAAACAAACAAACAGAAGAGGAAAGAAACCAGGAAATTCCGGAAGGCTTGCAGGGGTGGGGAGCAGCCTTAGGGGTTCTGTCCACCATCTACAAGATTGATCACACTCTAATTCCAGACAGGTAGATAGAACTTTCCCATCAGACTTAGGCAGTACAGCCTCCAGCCAGTATCTGCTGCTGTGGAATTCACAGCTTGCTTGGTGGGGGCTGGGGAGACCACACCCACCTCTGGAGTCTGTGTTGACTGTAAGAATACAAGGGAAGTATCACCTGGTGACTGACACAAGCCTCAGTCTTGGTGCTTTATCATCTCCCATCAACAGAGGAGTGGAAACGGAGATGCTTCAGATAAGTGCTTCCATGTGCTCGTTTATGGGTTTGTCTCTATGACAACTGGACTACAATAGAATATAACTCAATATAGTTCTCACTAGGGATCCCCACAGCTTCCAAGATAGCTTTTAAAAAAAAGAAAAAAGAAATATTCTATGGCCCTGAAAATATAGGTAAACAGTTTCATTCCAGGGAGAGAGAGAGGGAGGGAGGGAGGGAGGAAAGAAGGGAAGGGAGGGAGGGGGAAAGGAGGGAGGGAGAGAGAGAGAGAGAGAGAGAGAGAGAGAGAGAGAGAGAGAGAGACTGCCAAGTTGAAATAAACCTTTCTCACACCAAACATGCAAAAACATCTGATTCTAAAATTATAATGTGCTGGAACTGTGGTCCTCTCTCTTCAAATACTGGATGATTCTACACAGAACAAACCATCCTTTTCATTGAAATACTTCACTGTCAGAAAGTTAAGAAAATCATCAGCTTAAGAAAAAATCCGCTGGACAGTGTTAACACACGCCTTTAATCCCAGCACCCGCAGAGGCAGAGGCAGAGGCAGGTGGACCTTGGACTACAGAGCAAGTTCCAGAGCAGTTGGGATATACAGAGAAACCAGGTCTCAAAAACCAAACCAAACTAAAACAATCAAAGCATCAGCATTGGAGCAAGTGCTGGGGCGGCAGAGTCAGGGGTCACGTCAGTGTCTGGGTTAGGGTTGTTTCAAATACCTTCTGGAAAGGCTGAAAAGACTGAGTCACATTTAAAAGCCATAGCCCAGAAATCAAGATCCAGGGTCAATGAGAAACCCTATTTTCAAAAACAAAACAGACAGCTCACAGGGTTGTTCCCTAGGAATAATGGGGACAAGAGACAGACCAATGTCCCTAAGAACTGAAGGTGAGCCTCAACTCAGCCCCAGTTTCAAGTACATTAGGGAAGCCTGCCTCCAGCCTCCCTGTCTTCTAGAAACAAGTCTCTAGAGACAGAGCATCAGCCAGAGCCTTGGCTTTTATACTGGTACTGTCTCACAATTAAACAAAAAAAAAAAAAAAAAAAGAAGATTAATAAAAAAAATAAGAAAGCAAAATAAAAAACAAAAAAAAAAAAAAAAAAAAAAAAAAAAAAAAAAAAAAAGAAAGAAAGAAAGAAAAGAAAAGAAAAGAAATACTAGGGACTTCTTAGCTGAAAAACAAGTGAAAACAGAGACAGGGCAAAACGGCATTCAAAGAAGGTATTCTCAAATGTGTACTTTGACATAACAATAAATAATGTGGTTAAAAAAACTAAAGGGTTTGAACATTCTCATAATGAGACTATCAAAAGAATCAAATGGAAATTCAACAACTGAAAAATACAATTAACTTCAATTAACCTAGAGAATGCACTTCAAAGCACATTAGACTTAGCTAAAGAAATGAAGACACATCAGGATAAAATATCCAAACTGAAGAATGCAGAATACAGGAAAAAGCAGGGCAGATACATAGAAATGCTAAGAGATACTTATATATAGGTAGGTACACCCAGAAGAGGAGCAGGAACAACTGTGGGTGGATGGGAGGGGGGAGGGACACACGGGAGGTAACTTCTGAGCCTGAAAAGGAGTTGCTTTAGGAGTTTGCTTGGGTTCCTGAGGATCTATTTTGAAGGATGTATTTGTAAGGGGAGACAAATGTGCACATGGGCACATGCAGAGGCCAACCTCCACTTTGGTTTTTAAGACAGCATCCCTCCCTGGGACCTGGGACTCACTGATTAACCCAGGCTGGCTTAGCCAGCAAGCCCCAAGGATCGTCTTGTCTCCACCTACCCAGTCCTAGGGTTACAAACAGGGTCCTGGGGATTGAACTTGGTGTCTCATGTTTTCAATGTGGACACTTCCAGAACTGAGCCATCTCTCCATCCTTTTTTAAAGACTTTTTAAAGGTGCAGCTAGCCTGGCACACTAAGCATGGAAAAAGAAAACACTGTTTCGCACAAGGTAGAAGGCAAGGCCTGACATGTGAGGTTGTCTTCTGACTTCCACACATGTGCCGTAAGCACATGAATACACACACACACACACACACACACACTTTTTTAAAAAGCTATGACTAAACTTTGAGTCTAATAAAGGAGAGTTTCCTTTCAAATGGAGATGTAGAAAGTTTCTGTAGCATTAACTACTACCAAATCAAAGGCTCTCGTTCACATAACACTTGCCCAGGGAAGAGAACTGATTAGGATACTTACCTACCCACAGAAATATGATTAGCCAATGTTTCAGACAAAGTTACAGTCCTTCTTGACTAATGAATAATACTATGGAAAAATAAAACTTTTGAAGTCAGGAGTCTCAGTCTTAAATAACAAAGGACCAAGAGAGGGGCACTTAGGTGCCAGCATTGTCAGGGTCTCTGATGGTCTAGTTAGTTCTCTGATGTCTACTACAGTGGGAAGTGGGCTTTCCTCAATGAAGAGCAGCCCCTCATCTTTTGAAAACAAATACATGGCTGAAGAATGAATGGGAGGCGTCTTGTTCCCCTAACCAGTCCACTTTGAGACTTGAAAAACAACTCTGCTGAAAACCCCGGGCTTAAAAGACTGCATTTAGCTGGGTACTGCAGAGAACACCCATGGTCCTGGTTATTGGAGAGGCTGAGGCAGGAAAACCCAGTGAGCACCGTGGTCCAGGGCTAAAGCGTGCTATGTTGATTAGTGTTCCACACAGTATTTGGCATCCTTATGGTGGCCTCTCAGAAGTAGGGGACCATGGGCTATCCATTCTGATCAGTAGGGGGAAAGGTGTCTATGAACAGCCACTGGAGCCTAGACAATATCACCAAATCTTGTCATTAAAGAAAATAAGTAGTAGTAATAGTAGCCATTGTCACCATCATTGTATAGTGTGCATATTGTGTGCAACTTACGATATAGTTAGTGCATCTCACCACTTCATTCAATTTGAGCGGTTATTTTCAGCTCAAGATCTCCAAGAAGCAAGCCCAAAGATGGGATCAATCAAGAGCTAGCACATAACATCTCTGCATATGCCCACATAAAGAACAGACCTCCACTGGCCGCTGAAACATTCTACTCTACCTTGCAATGCTTTTAGTGCTGAGGATAAATACACAAGGTTACTCCTGGCCGTGGGACAGAGTGACAGACAACCCTGCAAAGTAGGATGACCTCTTAATCTATGTACAACCGCTCTTGGCAGCTATCAGCTCCTCAGTATGAATGTCCACAGGAAAGTGGGGAAACTGTTGGCTTTCCTGTTTGAATGAGAGTGGCATGAATAGCCAACAGAAACAAGCAGGAACAACTGAGGTTTTCTGTGACATCAAGTGTCTCCTGGAATGTGACATGAATGTTTTTGTCTCACTGATGAGTCTAAAAGCAGGAGCCCTGAGATTCCCATTAGTGAGCTAAGTGAAGGGGACAGGAATAAAAGCCCTGATTGCTAAGAGGAGACGTGAGAAGGGATGCTGCCATGAGAAGGGATGCTGCCGTCCTCAGGGAGAGCCAGAAGCCCTGAAGAGTCTCGGAAGCCCCAGGGACTTGACACCTGAGACAATGGCTGAGCCATGCTCTTGCCCAGACCTAAAGGTCTTAAGCCATGAGTTAGAGAAGAGGACTTTGGGGAGGAGAGTAGGGACCCAGACTTTCATGGAGGACACTCGAAGGGAAGACAGAGAGCTGAGAGTGGAGCACACATGGAAAGGAAATCTTATAGAAGCCTCTAGGCAACTAGTCCTCATCTTAAGCATATAGTATTACTGACAGGAATGGAAACCTTCGGTGCATCTAGGGTAACCATAGAAACTCCAAACCTTAAAATCTACCCAACTTCTAACCAAACTAACTCAAATCCCCACAGTGAAAGCCTAGCAGAAGGGAAGATGTGCCCACACAGACATTAGAAACCGTTGTCACTGGCATCTACTGATTTTTTAAAAGTCAGCATATACAGAAAACAAAGTTGATCATCTGGAGACTCAAATGTGGCTCAGATACTGGGGCGATCTGCCAGTAATTCTAAATAATTACAATTAACATGCTAAAGGCATACATGAAGAATGCAAAATCACACTTGTTATTTCAGCAGAGAATCAGAAGCCACATGAAGAAGAGGAAGAAAATGCTAGAAAGGAAAGAAACAAAGTAACAGAGGTAAAGAATGTCTCTAGACAGCTCTCAGGTAGACACAGGTTAGATGAGGAAGGAGTCAATCCTTTTTTTTTTTTTTTAAAGATTTATTTTATGTGTGTATATGAGTACACATTGTAGCTGTACAGATGGTTGTGAGCCTTCATCTGGTTGTTTGGGAATTGAATTTAGGACCTGTGCTTGCTCAGGTTAACCCCACTTGCTCCAGCCCAAAGATTGATTTATTATTATAAATAAGTACACTGTAGCTGTCTTCAGACCCACCAGAAAAGGGCGTCAGATCTCATTACGGATAGTTGTGAGCCACCATGTGGTTGCTTGGATTTGAACTCAGGACCTTCGGAAGAGCAGTCAGTATTCTTACCCGCTGAGCCATCTCACCAGCTCAGGAGTCTGAATCCTTAAAGATGGGTTGGGCTGACTGAAATCACCCAAAGAAACAAGCAGAAAGGCTGAGAATGGAGCATCTGAGATCTCCAGTAGCAACAGTCAAGTAAGCGAACACATGTGGAAATGTGGAAGCTGAGACAGGATGGAAAGAATGAAAATGTAATAATTAATGTAACAATAATGAGTTTGGATGTAACATGAGAGATGAATTTAAAAAAAGAGCTATAGGGCTGTAAATGATCTGATACCTTCTTCTGATGTGTCTGAAATAAATAAATTAATAAATAAATAAATAAATAAATAA
>JADRCD010118060.1:0-12484 GCA_019843815.1 Montemys delectorum
CCCCCCCCCCATATAAATGAAACTGATGTCAAGTGTTTTAGAAGGAGAGACACTCGATCTTGCCCACCCCACCCCATACACACCTTTTCGAAGCCATTGAACCATGTTATATTGTGCAGCTGGATCTGTTTTGCTGATAGCAGGGGAACCTCTGAAACCTGGGCTGTTAGTCTCAGGTCTGGGTTCTAAAGGTGCCGACCGACTGCGGAGCTGTGTTTGAGCACTAACAAGAGAGAGACAATACTTCCTCCCAACAACTGGTGTGCGTCTCATAGGTAATGCGCAGAGATTGGACCAACTAAGTGCAGGTCCTACGGATACAACAGCATCAGCTCTCCTTTCACAGGCACCAAGCAAGGTCCCAGGGCTGAAGAAGCCCAGGCCCTCTGTAAGATGACAGACATCATCTCCTGCTCTGCCTTTGAGAGGGTAGGGAGGAGAACAAGGAAAGAAGAAGGATGTGGGGAGGGAGGCAATTCTAGTGTGGGGAGCACACTGGAGGAGTGTGCTGGTAGAGGCAGAGGAGACTCCATTGATGGGCGCGACGGACAGGCATCTGAGCAAGGCAGTAACTTGTTAGTGTAGGTGTGGGGTCTATTCTCAATTCCAGCTCGGAAGCTTGACTTATACATAAGGTCAGCTGGGGCCCTACGGGAAGATGGGATGAGAAGTCTTTCAGGAAACTTTGGATTCAGGGGACAGAGGAGCCCCTTGCTTAGGCCCCACGTGGATTATCTTGTCACAGGTACAAAGTGTTTGTTTCTGAGGTGCTATGTGCTGGATTCTAGGAAGTTCTTGGATGTTAACTGATGGAAAGAAACTTCCCAAGAGAGAAACTAGCAGAGAGAAAACAAACAAACAAACAAACAACACCATGGGACCCTGAATTGAGGACAGGTGTGTCTGGCAATGAAGAAAAGATGGGAGTGTGGTGGGGTAGAGATGAGGGATGAAGAAGAGATGGGAAGACACTGCGCTGGAAAGGAAATAAGACCACACTGGTCCAGAATGCCGTCAACTCAAAGATTTGGTGCAAATCTGATTGACTTGGTTTGAGATCCAGGAAACCCCACAGGGAGGTTGATTTCTCACTGCAGCCCATGAGACTGGCTGTGGCATCTGAGAATGAAGCCAGACTGTGGGTACAGCTGACAGGAGTCCTTTCTCAGGCCCCTGGTTCCAAGGACCCAGGACGGATGGCCTCAGGTCTGCCTTTCCACCACTGTCTTCTTGAAAAAGGAAAATCTTAGGAGTGCCACCGTGGGGCTGCACTGAGTGTGGGTCTGGAGATGCCGAGTGTGTGTTCAGTTCTGAATGAGGGGCTTCATGACTGCCCTGGAGGCCCAAGGGGTTCCCTTCTTACATAAATATGTAGGCTGCGCTTGTAAAAATGTTTGAGGGAAGGAAAAATACTTTTAACATTTGGAAACACTTAAATTCTCCCTTAGACGCAGCTGCGTGGGCTGCCCACCTCTCTGGAGGATACAGTGCCGGCCACAGAGCTGTGGAAGTCTATGGCGGCCACACCTTGCCCCTTATCTCAGGGAGCTGTAGAACCAGGGTGCACATTCTCCCACTCAGGACACTGCTGTGGCCTCCTGGGGTCACATGCTGCATACAGCCCTCAGGCCATCTCCCTCTTTTCTCTTTTCTACACACAGCATCACTGTCCATCACTGGCCCAGGGGTCAGCGCTGGCCCATGTTGTATGATCAACCATGACTCACACACCCCATAGGATCATCCTCTTGACCTGGGAGGGGCTACCGTCCTCCCCAGCGTGGAGCGGCTCACAAAGAACACGGGGAACTGGTTGGTGCTCAGCAGATGGGCCTGAGGCCGTTGGTGCCAGAGCCTATCCTTTGCTAAAAACCATGTCTGTTTGCACATCGGGAAGCACAGAGGAGTCATGATGGTGCCCAGTGCACACTTGGTGCCCACCAGGCACTTTTCCCCTGGGCATCATGGCTGCCACCTCTGTTGGCTTCCAGCCTCTCTGGGGCTCTGCCTTCTTCAAACTCTAGGCAGCTGTGAGGAGGCCTGGGTAGATTCTGCCATCTGTTTCCAGTTCGGGGCTGTTTACCTATGGGAAGTATACTCTGGTGGTGACCTGCACAGACTGTTCTAGTATGACACAGATTGTGAATGAGATTAGGGGACAGGGAAACTGATGTCAGATAGTCCTGTCCCCTGCACCACAAGTGATCCACGGCTTCAGCTGCTCCCGCCCTCCCACCACGCTCTGGTGCCTGTCACTGGTGGTGGCAACAGGGAGCCAGTGGGCAGGCATGACAGGAGCAGCCTCTACATGGTAGGAGCAGCAGGAACCACAGGCGCATTCTTGGTGCCTTCTTCCAAGCCTGTACATCACAGGGTTCCAAAGGAGCCAGCTTATTCCCCAACCCCTGCCATAGCCCCATCAGATGCCCCGTCACCTGCTTCCTCTCTTCCCTAAGTCACCAGACTCTGGTCCCCCAGGATTGATTGAGCTTCTCACTTTGAGCACTGCTCTGTAGTGAAGAGATGGGTGGCCTTAAGAGGAAAACATACTTCCTTAGAATAAAAATGGAATTTAAAATAATATGATTACTTTTATGTATGTGACTGTTTTGCCTGCATGTATTTCTGTGCATCACATGCATGCCTGGTGTCTGCAGAGGCCAGAAGAGAGCACCAGGTTCCCTGGGACTGGAGTTATGGGTGGTTGTGAGCTTTACATGGGCACTGAAAATTGAGCCCGAGTTCTCGAAAAGCAGACAGTGCTCTTAACTGCTGAGCCATCTCTTCTGCCCCAGTAAGAATGGAATTCTCAAAAATGCTGTTCTCCAGCTGTGAGGGTCCCTGATGTCAAAGAGTGGCTCCTGCACCCCCTCCTCCTTCCGGTTAGTCCTGTTATCTTCTACTGAGTTCTCTATGCGCATGTGCCTGTCCTTTCACCTCCTGGCCCTTCCTTCTCAATCCCCTGCCCCAGTTCTTTCCTGCCCTCCCCCTTCCCTCGTATTACCTGGCCCTCTTCCTGTTCAGCACATCTGTTTCTTCCCTCCCATGGCTCACTCCACCTTCCTACTCAATACCTTCTGGCTCTCCTGCTATCCCTTTCCTCCCCCAACCCGCCATGTGCCAGACAATGGAACCAAGCCAGGCAGCACCCGCTCCATGGCTTTCCTTGTACACATCATGATTATTTTCAGTGTGCACACAGCTTCCTGTGCTCCTTCTGCTGCCACCAGCATCCTCCTCCCTCAACCCTACCACCGTGGTGGCAGATCTGAGTAGCCTCGGGCAGCACGGAATCCAGGCTTCCAGTCACCTGCCCACAGCGTTCCACGTAGGGCTGTCGTGTTTCTGTCTGCACAGCCCAGCTCCGTTGGCCTGAAATTCTGGGCCTCACCCTGCCTTCTGCCACCCCCACGAAACTTCAGCACAGACATTCAGACACACCCTGGTAGCTGGGTGGACCTGATCAGCTCTCAGCATCCCAGGTATATCCAGGCAGCCGAAGGAAGCTGGCCCTGCCGGGTCATGGCCTGCAGCCTGGGCCACTCCCACAGGGCTGTTAAGCCACTGGACTGCCTCACTTCACTTATCCTGCAGCGGCAGCCAGCCGTGAGTCCTGCAGGACCATGGACTCCATCATGTCCTGAGTGGGGAGACCCAGGCAGAACAACTCCCCACTTCTCATCAACCTGGAGTCCGGAGTTTCCTTCAGCAGTCTCAGGTGGGTCCTGAGACTGAGACCCTCTGGTCCTTTAGCAGACTTAGGGGACTTCTGTGAGCCACCCTGTGATTGCAATCGAGCCTCAGCTTCCAGGCTTGGGATGGGGACAGGTTTAGGGGCACAGAATCTGATAGCACTGTCCAGGGAGTCTTGTCTGACACCTGAGCAGAGGTGTCCCCCCTGCCCCACCCCTGCTGTTCCTGTGGCCACAGTCCCTGGTGTGCCAGGAGCATCCTGGAAGGCAGACGTGACCACACCCTCTGAGTCCAGCACCTCCGGCCTTTTATTTGACTTAGGTCCCACCTGTGTTTGCTTTCCGAGATGCGTATCTGCCCACGGCTGCCAGGCTCACTAGATTGCTTGGGCTTCTGAGATGCAGCTGTCCCATCAGAGGTGGCTGCTCTCCCCACAGCACTGGCACTGTGTCAATGATCTCATCCTGTCCAACAAAGCTAGCACTCCTGAGGCCCCAAGGGCAGGAGACGGGCCACCATCCTAAGCCCACTGGACCCTGGGTTTTAGGCCTCTTCCAATGGGCCTGTCTGGAGTCAAGGGGAGCAAGGATCTTCCGAACACAACTGTTTTCCCTGTTGGGCCTTCCTGTCTAGCTAATCAAGACGGGCATGGGTGGGCTTGCCAACACTGGCAACTCTGCTCTGTGGCCTTCCGGAAAGTGATTCTGGCTGGGCCTGCTGTTAAGGTGTTTCCAGGCTGAGCCTCAGCCCTGGGTCAGCTCCCTGCTTCCGCACTGTTGTATGTAAACACCACCTCCACACTCACTGCCACTGTGTTAGTTACTTTCCGTGTTGCAGTGACAAAATACCAAGCAAAAACAACTGAAGGGAGTAAGGAAGGGCCAGCTTGTGTTGACTCCAGGGTAGTGTCTCATGGTGGGGAAGGCCTGGCAGCAGGATCTGGAGGCAGCTGGTCACTTACGTCTGCAGTCGGGAAACAGAGCAGTGACTGCCGGGGCTCGGCTCGCTTTCCCCTTTTTACTCATTCTGAGACCCCTGCCCATGGGATGGTGCAGACTCCTTACTAGGGTGGGGGTGGTCCCTCCCATGCCACTTAACTCCATCTAGAAACACATTACAGACATGCCCTGAGATTGTCTCTTAGAGATCCTAGATCCTGTCAGTTGGTAATATTCACCATCACAGACACGGGAAAACACACAAATAAAAAGTGAAGGCCAGTTAAAGGTGAACAGGAGAAGTCCTTACCTCTGCCACTCTGGATGAATCCCTCTAGCCCAACCGAAGGCATAAGACTCTCCACTGCTGTGGGAAGAAGGGAGAAGCTTAGACCCACGAAAAACACCGGGAAGAGGTACACATAAACGCAGTGAGGCACAGACCCCAGCACCACGGTTATATCCCAAGGTCAGGAGGCTCAGAGGAGGGGACACTGTGAACAGGATCAGACAGGGATGGGAGGCTGGGGTGCAGGTCCCCGGGAGAGGCTGTGGGCCTGATCTGAGAGGTTGGGCTGGGGCTCATTCCTAAGCTGGAGTTTGTCTGGAATCAAATGGAAGTGATGCCAGGTAGACACCTGGAGGGAAGCGTGCCCAGGAGGGCCTGGGGCTATGTGCTTTGATGGTTCTCAGGCTGCACCCCTGTGCAGGGGTGAGCTTGGCTCTTCCTCTGATGCGTTTTTTTTTTTTGGGGGGGGTTGCTGACTATGGTACGGGTTCCTTGTGCTGTCTCAGAGCGAAAAGCTGGTCTTCTGGGGTTTCCAGCTCCTTCCAGCAAGGGTCACAAAGTGCCCGCTCTCTTCCTCTAGCTCTGACTCCTGTGCATTAAAATGTTTATCCCTGATGCATCCTGGTGTCTAGAGGATGTGGGACCCTGATGGTCTTAGGGAAGGGCTTCTCTGCTACCAAGGCAGGAGGAGTCTGTGGGCACGACAGAGCACAAGGTATGATGCTCTTATCTGTGACTAGCTGTCCTCTGTATGTAGACTTGGCCCCCTGGACTCAGGTGCAGCTTGGTGGTGGGAGCGTATGTCATTGGTCACCTGTGTCCCAGGCTATAATTCTTTTGGGCTGTATCAATCCACATCAGTCACTTAAAGTATATGTTTCAAATATGATACTTCTGGGCTGAAAGATTCGTCCGCAATTAACATCAAATATTCTTCTCACAAAAGATGTGAGTTCATTTTCAGCAAAACACCTGTAGCTCCAGCTGTGAGGGATTCAGCAAAGCTGGCCTCCTTAGGCGTCGGTGCTCATGTGTACATAAATACACGGACCCACGCACGCACGCGCACGCACACATACCCACAACTAAAGATAAAAAATGTTTTAAAAATAGGATATTTAAGTACTATGTGTTAAATATTGAAATTTGGTTGATAATGTTGTACATAAATAAGCCATTCCTTCATGGGGAGACTGGCCCTTCCTTGCACCAAGGCCTAGAATTCTTCTCAGAGAAGAGGTGAATTCAAAGCTAACAATCCCTTTCCAAACTTTGACTCAGTAGGTCTCCTTGTGGGTCGTGACCTCCTATCTTATATCATATATCGTATATTTACATTATGATTCATGAAAGTAGCAAAATTACAGTTATGGAGTAGCGGTGAAATAATTTTATAGTTGGAGTCCCCACAACATGAGCTGTGGGTGAACGGTTTAGTCAGAGCCTCAGAAAGGTGAAGTCCCTTCCCTCAGGAGGCCTGGCTGTTCCTCCCTCAGGGTCTTCTGCAGCAGTCTTCCTGATTGGGCAGTCCCTGCAGAACCTGAGCTTTCACGTGTCAGTTTCCCTTCATGTATTTCGGGGTAGAGCCGTGTCAGTTGCCTCTGTGTGCGTGCGCATGTGTATGTGTACGTGTGTATTTGTGTGTGTGTGTGAGTAGGCATGTATGCATGTATGTGTGTATATGTGCATGTACTTATGTGTGTACAAGTGGGTATGTGTGTCTCTACATGTGTGTGACTGTGTGCATGTGTGTGTGCATGTGTGTAAGTGTGCAAGTGCGTTTGTGTGTCTATATGTGTGTATATATGTGTGGGGTGGAGTAGTGTGTGTGCATATATGTGTGTGCATGTGTGCGTGTATGTGTGTGTGTGTGTGTGTGTGTGTGTGTGTGTGTGTATGTGTGTGTCTGGAAATGTAACTCAGGGTCCTGCACATGCCAGTCAAGGACTCTTCCACTCAATTTCACCTTAACCTCAAATTGTATTTTCTATTAAAGGCCTTGCCTGTCAGCAGAACTCCCTTACCCAGCACACTGAATGATGTGTGTCTCTTAAGCAAAACTCGCGGGCAGAGTTTTCTGCCCTCATAGCAAAACTCTGCTGGATAGGAAGTGTGGGCCAGGCTCATGTGACTGGCCTTGTGGGTGGGTGTGTCCTCTTGGAGCATCTGATGTGGAGAATGACATGAAGTGACAGCAGTCATGCTACCCCAGTCCTTGAGAAGTGTGGTAAACTCTATCTGCAGGGGCTGCAGCTCTCTGACTCCTGGTCATGGCTCAGCTGCACACTCCTGAGGCCCTGACACTCACGTTAGCTGCTCTCCGGGCTGTGACCCTCCCCGGGCTGTGGCCCTCCCGTCACTGTGTCATGACTCAGCTGTCCCTGACTGTTGTTAAGTAGTCACCGACCAAGACCGTCTCCCCATGCTCTAGGCTCTCCTCCTGTGGGGAATCTATAGTGCTACCCAGCCACGCAGACCCAGGGGCTGGCCCTGCAGGCTGCTAAGAAAATCTTCTCTGCCCCTTGGCCTTGCTCCTCCCTCCCTTGAGTAAGGCTACTTAGAGCATGTTCCTGAACTCATGAAGGAGCCTACTTTATCCACACTGCTCATCATTGCAGGAGGCAAAGCCAGAAGGTTCTCTTCCTGGTGTGATGGAGGATGCTGTCAGGCCTGTCACAAGGCACCATGCAGGAGAGTGTTGGGGCACATGACACATGATTGCTGCCAAAGCCAGAAGCACCAGTCGCTTGGGAATCATATTATTCCTGGGCCTCTAAGGACCACAAGAAAGCAGAGACAGGGTTCCCAGAGACATGTGGGCACACTGGCTCTGTGCTTCCTGCCCCCACCCTGTCTCTGGGGGCTAGTCAATGGCTGATAATCATCTGCAGTACAGTGTGCTCTGAATCAGTGGACCCCAAACAGAGTCAAGATGGGGACAGAGCTTAGCCACACGGGGCTTGGTCGCTCACACATGGTCTCCACACACCCATGGCATACTAACACCCAGTAATGCACAGGTGGATAAGTCCAGGGAGTTCTTGCATCCATATGAGGGATGGGCTCAGAAGGCAAGAGGGGAAGGAACAAGGGCAGGGTTTGAAATGTGCTTTCAGGAGATGTGGCCGACATCCCCTGGATGTGGCTGGTCATGTGGGGGACAGCACAGCCCAGAGGAGCAGTCCTCCTGTCTGGGAAGCTGCTTTCTGGAGAGCTCAAACTTGAACATCTTGGTCCCTTGTTTCTCCAAGGCCTGAGTAGCAGTGATCAGCCCATGAGGACTTCTATAAAGGAACACGGCCCCAGCCTGCTTCACAACGGGGTCTTTCCTTAACTCTATTGGCTTTGTTGACCGTAGTCAACAAAGGCATAGCTAGTTTCTATGAACCCTTTGCCTTACTACAGAGCCAGAATGGAGTTAGGATCTTGCCCACTGTTCTGGGCTGTTCTCTGTACACCACCTGCACCAAGATTCTCCACTTCTGGCTGTTTACCATAGGACGCAGAAAAATGTATCAGTTTACTTCTGGTACTTCCCAGACTTTGGGCTTGACCATGAAGCTGCTGCAGGCTGAACTATATATGTATCTGAGGCACAGTCTGTAAAAAAGACCAGGAAGGTGGCCTTGACATTATGGCACTTTTATGTCATATTGGAAGTGTGGGCAAGGCTCAGGAGCTGTGGCCTTAGGGAGGGGAGTGCATTGCTCAAGCCAGGTGACAGACCATGGGTCAGACCTTGAACCTTCTGTAGTAAGCTGGAATGGTCAGGACCTGGGAGAAGAGACAAGATGTCAGTGTAGTGGGGGAGTCAGTCTCCCAAAAAGAGTAGAAGCAATCATGAAGTAAGAGGTCCGGCCCACCAGAAGCACGGACACAGGACAGCAGCCAACCCCTCTCCATCTGCATCACTGTGGGCCTTGGTGGGCTCTCCATCCGCACTAACACATCACTCACTTGGTGAACCAATGGGAACCTGCCATGTGCCCTGCAGATCTCCAGTCATTGTGCACACTTAATTGTGCAGCCCCAAGCATGGAGCTGGGGACACACAGAGCCTGGGAGAGAAGAGCAGGCAAGAGGGAACTGGCCAGCCCCACAGTTCTTGCTTCTGTCCCCGGGTACATTCCTCTGTCACATGGCCCCTTCTCAGCGGAGGACAGCCCTGGACTTCCTCCTGTCCCTGGGCTTAATAAGAACTCCCCATGGAAGCAGCTTCCTTCTCAAACTGTAGTCTGAAGTCCCCCTGTGCCTTTACTGTCCTTGGGCTCAAGCACAGTTAGGGGACCATGGACATCCGGTGGCCTCAATGGGGATGGATCCTGGCAGCCTTGAGCTCGTTTCCACAAAGTAGGTGCTCGGGGTGGATCTACTGTAGTCTGCCTTGAATGTGGGGAAACTGGAGGTTGGACATTGGAGAAGGTGGTTGCTTCTGCGTTGGGCCAACAGTCATGCCTTGATCTGCTCTGGTGGCCCCAACAGTTGTCCTGCCCCTGAGGGCTGATGGAGCAAGGGTTACTCCATCAGAGTACAGATGCTGATGAAAAAGCTGAGTAAGATGAGGAGAGGACAGAATTCACCTGGCAGGTGACATACCACCTGACCACTAAGGTCAGGACAAGGGAAGGGATGAGGGGTGGATCCCAGACTACGAGCCTGGCACGTGTATTTACAATGTCCTAAGAAGCCCCTGATGGCATGGTGGCCTGAGTCCAGACAAGGTTGGCTTGAGATATTGTCTTAGTCAGGGTTTCTATTCCTGCACAAACATCATGACCAAGAAGCAAGTTGGGGAGGAAAGGGTTTATTTGACTTACTTCCACATTGCTGTTTATCACAAGGAAGTCAGGACTGAAACTAAAGCAGGTCAGGAAGCAGGAGCTGATGCAGAGGCCATGGAGGGATGTTCCTTACTGGCTTGCTTCTCCTGGCTTGCTCAGCCCGATCTCTTATAGAACTCAAGACTTCCAGCCCAGAGATGGCACCACCCCTTTGATCACTAATTGAGAAAATGCCCCACAGCTGGATCTCATGGAGGCACTTCCCCAACTGAAGTTCACGTCTCTGTGATAACTCCAGCCTGTGTCAAGTTGACACTCAAAACTAGCCAGTACAGATATGTTTCGTTCTGATGGCAGCAGGCAGGAATACCAGATACCTGTGAAGTGAGCCCTATCAGGGTCAGCTAGGGCGTGCGCCCAGCCACCAGAGTCCTAGTGCCAGGGACAGAGGCCTCAGGGAAAGGAATAGAGACCTAGGCATAGCTGGCATTGGAGACCCACCTGGGGGTGAGAGGGAAGAAGAAGCTAGAGCTACTGAGGTGATGTCTGACCCTGATGGGGACTTGGGACAGAGAGGCCATCACATGGCTGCTATTCAGCAGAGCAGGCTCAGGGGCAAGTGTGGGATTTGCTGTCCGTACTCACCTGGGGGTTGTAGGCACAGGACAGGGGTGGCGACTACTGTCCAGGAATACGAAGTCCCGCAAAGCACTCCAGCAGCATCTCACCAGCTGTAGCACTCGGAATCTGAGGCTGCAGACAGTGCTAACAACGAGCCCAGGCTCACAGTAAGCTACAGTTGGGCCTACGGCCTGGGAGACCCCACTTCTGAGACCTTCTCCCCATCACCGCACTGTCCACCCTCTGGAGAATTGATGGTTACATCCAGAGGAACAGTCTGTCTCTGCCAGAGTGAGGGGAGGGCTGCCTTCCACTGAAGGACTGTCTGGATGCTCAGGACCTGGTTAAGCTTGGAGTGCCTGGGGCTAAGGGTCTGCTCCCTCTGCCTATGTGGATGGGTAGGACCTGGCTGAGCCCGGCCTCTAAGGCTTAGGTCCCTGTGCCCTGCTGTCCCTGTGGATGGAACCTGACTGAGGTAGGGCCCCTGCAGGGAGGGTCCAGACAAACAACAAGGCGCCTGGCTCTGCAGCCAGCAGGACTCAGCTGCTGCCAGGCTCTCAACAGTTAATCATCTACTGCGGGATAAGTGAGCTGATTCTAGCTCCTTAATCAGGACATCGAATCCCAATCTGAGGCCCTGCAAGGAGCAGCAGCAGCCGCCGCCGCTGCAGCCCGTGGCACTTGGAGGACGGCACTGTGCAGCAAAGCCGGGGAGGCGTAGTCTTCCCCTACTCAGCAAGCAGCCCAAGATGGAGCTCTACTGGCTTCCTTTGTGTGGTCCAGGCGGGCTGGCCGGCACACAGGTCATCGGGTCCTGACCAGTGTGGAGGGTGTCAGCATGACTTTGAGCCTCATCTCCGTGCTGTCCCAGGACGTCACAGCCCTGTGGCTCCTGCTGAAGACAAGTGCAGGTGTGTAGGCTCTGTGCTCTGTTTGCTATGGTGTGTTGTAAGAGGCAGGGAGTAGGGTGGGCTGTGTATGACAATAGATGAGATAGGTGGGCTCCCTCTGATGCTGGGGTCCTATTGTTGGCTCAACCGGCAGGGTGCACATGAGGGTAGGGCGTGCCTGGGCTAGCTAGGTTATAGAGAAAGAACACTCATCTCGTCAGGGTGGGAGGCGGGATGCTTGTGGTCTGGGCAGTAGCCCTCAGACCCTCCTTGGGAGTTCTTTGAGGACATCAGCAGCTGCAGCTGCTCCCCGTAAAGGGTGCTGCACACCTTCTTGGGAGGCTGGGAAGAGAAGATCTATCCTTTGTTCAATACTTCCCCAGACATGCTGGCTAGCAAAGGAAAAACATGCCCAGAACCGGTGGCGTGGCTTTGGTTTCCTCCTAGCAGGGGCACCTGGCAAGGGTTATCCCCTTAGCTGCCCATTTAATGCCAGAGCCTAGGAACAGCAGGATACGGGAGGGACTAGCCAGCATGGCATTTGGACAGCAAGCTCTGGCTGTTTCCCGGGGTCTCACTTAGAGCTGGTTCTGCCTCTGTGGGAGGGGGTCCTGTGAGATGCTCCCAGCTGCCTGGATCCGGCTTGAGCACTAAGAACAAGGGCCCCAGGGAAGAGAGCACAGTCATCCTAGGAAAAAAGAGAACAAGGGGGCTTGGCAGAAAGGAAGTAGCCTTTTGGGTCCCTCCATTATTTCTAAGAGAGGAAGGGCGCCCCTTTTGAAGTATTTTGTCGCGGTTACATTTCCTGGTGGTATTTCTGCCAAGCATTGATGAATGACCCATAAAGGATTTCTGTGAATTTTTTTAATGAATCAGCCCTCAGCTCTCCAACAACAAATAAATGTAGAGTAGCTGATTTTCCAGGGAGCCGCTGGGGTATATCGAGAGGCTGTAGAGGATGCCCCAGCATGTCAGAAGCGAGGGCCACACAGAATCACATTCCATGCCTGCTTGTTTCCTAGCCAGGTGATGTTCTACATTCTTACAACTCCCCTTAAATGCTAGGTACGTTCATGTTGAGTGCTGTAGCTTTAAGATATCAGCCACTCCTAGGGCTTTCCTGGGGAAGCTAAGGCTGGGGTCTGTGCTTTGGCTTCCAGGAACCATTCGGCAGATTTCAGCATAAACAGAAGCTAGTGCATGTGACAGATGTGACAACAGGCTTGTGCATCCTCAGGCCATTTCTCTAAGTGCGCACTCCCCTGTGGGCAC
>JADRCD010118102.1:0-11470 GCA_019843815.1 Montemys delectorum
TCTGTAGAAGTAAATATTGCCTGGCCCGGTACCACACACCTGAAGTCCTACAGCCGAAGACTGGCGAAGAAGGATCAGTGAGAGGCCAGCCTGCGCTTGGCCAAACAATCCGTCTTCAACACACACACACTTTAAAAATTGTTCAAAATATCAGAAAATACAAACAAATATGAAAAGGAAAGGCAATGCAGATGACTACCCACTGTTAAGTTTGCTTATTAGCAAAAAAAGCGGCACATTTTTGGGGTAGAGTACAACTTTGGAGTCTTTTTTAAAAATTATAATCAATTTAATCCCAGCACTTGGGAGGCAGAGGCAGGCGGATTTCTGAGTTCGAGGCCAGCCTGGTCTATAGAGTGAATTCCAGGACAAGCCAGGGCTACTCAGAGAAACCCTGTCTCGGAAAAAAAAAAAAAATTATAATCAAAAGCATAGGTTAGGGTTGGAGAGGCGGCTCACTGACTGTTTTTGCACAGAACTGAGTTCAATGTCCAGCACCCACATGGAGTCTCACAACCATCTGTGACTGGTTCCAGGGGATCGCCACCTACTTCGGCCCCTGAGGACACTGTGTGTACCTGGTACATAGACATACACACACAAACCACTCACATATTTAAGATAAAAATAAACCTTTACAATAAATACTAGTCTAGTTGCCTATAAAAGTAGATTTTAGCTGAACGGTGGTGGCATACGCCTTTAATCCCAGGACAGCCAGGCCTACACAGAGAAACCCTGCCTCGAAAAACCAAAAAAAAAAAAAAAAAAAAAAAACCCAAAAAAACAAAAAAATCCCAAAAAGTAGATTGATTGATTAACTTATTGGTAAAGCTATTCTTTTTTGAGCACATATTTTATTTGGCATGTGGTAATTATGCATTTGTCAAGGACAAGATGGTGTTAGCAGATGTATACGCGTGAGTGACATATGGCCTTTGACACCTACTCTCCCTTTGGACTGGGGCATTTAAAATCCTCATCATTTGTTATTTGAATTGTGCAGTGAGCTAGTGGAGGTTATGATTCCTCCAATTTAGAAAAGTCAGTTTTACCATCACATATAAAATTCTAATAAAAAGCAGGGCCTGGGGGCACGGGCTTACCATCCGAGCTACTGCAGAGATTGGGCCTTGGCTAGAGAGTGAGTTCAGGATCACCTTGGTAATTTAGTGAGACCCTGTATCAAAATGAAAAATAAAAAGGGGCTGAAGTTGGCACTCAGGGGCAGGACTACTGCCTTATGTGCATGAATGAGTGTCTAGCACCCAGTGCCCAGCATGGCGAACCCATCATCAATAGCAATGAATGCTTTAGCTTGATGCATATATTTCTCTAAACTAATCTTACTTTCCAGCAGATGGAATCCAAGGCTACCCCACCTTATGTGTATGTACTGAGCTCCACCCTAGCTCCTTCAAGACCTTCCACCCTCCTTCCTGATTCAGAGGTTTTGTTTCACTCTCCTACCCTCTCCCCCCACCCCCACCCCTTTGTTTCAAGATTGTCTTTTGTAGCTCAGACAGGCCTTGGGCTCTCAAGGTGTGGCTGAGGATGACCTTGTAAGACCTTTAATTTCTGTTCCTCATGCCTCCAGAACCTCAGTGCTGGGATTACAGGCGTGAACAGGCGTCATGCCTAGTTTGTACAGTGGTGGGATGGAACCCAAGGCTTTCTTCGTGGTAAGCAAGCAAGCCAGCACTTGGAGACACATTCCCAGCCTCTCTCCTATTTCTTAAAGGGGAATTTGATGGACGGCATAGAGAACCAAACTGTTTTCATTGTGACATTTGGGACCCGATTGCTCTCTAGGATCTCCAGTCCTGTGGGTCCAACCCACAGGTCCAGTCCCAATGAGTTTCCCGGGTCCATCACTTGATGAAAAGTGACAGCTGGCTGCAAGTCCCATGGGAGAACACGTTGTTGTATTGTTCTGCGATCCTGTAATTGCTGGACGAAGGTTCCCAGGTGCTTATTCACCCTTGACTAACATGGTGAGTCCCTGGGGAGGACCTCTGTACACCCCCTGCAGATCTGGTATCCAGACCTTTCTCTTACCAAGCCTATGGTTTGCTTGGGAAAGATGCTTAAACCTAGTCTTACGTATGTCCAACGTGTTTTGGAAATGGCAGAGTTTGTTTACATTTCTAAAGCTAAATACAGCCATGGATCCTGCCTTTGGCATCTGATTAGAAAAATCCCTCTGCATCAAGGTCCTGTATGTGTGTGATCCCATTGTCACCCCACAAGGTGACTTCCCTCACTCCCAGTGACTAGGTGATTAAACCTGAAATTCCTGAGCAGCTGGAATTTTCTCCAGGCCCAGGTCAAGGTCAGGACCTCACCTGCACAGACTGGCCTGGCCTGGTTTCCCTGTCCCTCCCTCTGATCTCATGAAGTGTGGATTCTCTTTGCAGCATCCTGAGACCACGCAGCCGGAGGCAGAGATGACACAGCTTTTCTGGCCTTCCGGAGACAGGGGCTGTGTAACTTGCCACAGGCCGGGCATTGAGTACTGACCTTCCCTCGGGCTCTCAGTTTGTACCCTGTACTACAGGACAGGTGTGTCACTCCCTAGGTCTCAGACAAGGTACTGGGAATTTAAAGAGCACGGAAGAGCGAGGACCTGTGCCGGGATACAGTCCAGATTGCAGAGAGGGACAAGATCCTTCTACTTCCAGGACACACTTGTCACCCAGGAACAGTGGCACCCAGATGTAGCTTTCAGGTCTTGGGCCTTGCAAGGTGATGGCCTAGACGGATGGCTGAGGTCGACAACCAGCACCAGAACCTCAGAGGTGAAGACAAATCAAAGGGGAGGAGTACTTGGGTAGGCTCAGTCTCTGGGTGTGGAGATTAGAAAGGTAGTGGAGGAGAGTGGGGTTCTATGGAGCCACATGTAAAACTCTGCTTCAGCCCCGAGAGAGAGAGAGGACAGCCTAGCAGACCAGCACAGCTCTTTCAAGCCCTCACATATGCTTGATTTTGCCTGTCAGGACAGGCATGGCTATGAGGAAGACAGACAGAACCGGACAGAACGTGACTGATGTTGTCTAGAATGGACTTTGTGTAGAGACCTACAGGGTTCAAGCGCCTACCCAGGCAGAGAGAGGGTCCAGCAAGAGGAGTCCTGGCTAGAAGCCTAGGGTGTGCAAAGGTCCCTAGGCAAGGCTGGCTCAAAGGACAAAGCCTGTGCCAGCGTGGGCGGAGCCTGAGGAGGACACCAGGGAGCAGCAGTGGCTCACTGTGGGCTCCAGAGGACCCTGCCAGCACTCTATCTGCCAGGATGGTGACACATGAGCTGGCTTCCAGAGCTGGAGTGGTTCTGTGAGACTCAGAGTCACTTGGTGCATCACGAGAGGGTACACAGGAAAAGACCATCTCCTCTGCCCATACTGTCAAGGCTAACAGAGGGGCCATTCCCTTGAGATGCTGGCCCAAAAAGTGTGTCCATCAAAAAAAATGTACTGTTATTACTGTTATTAAGGGAGGAGGGTGCACATACATACCACAGTGCACATGTGGAGGTCAGAGAATTCCGTGAACTCAGCTCTCCTTCCAACTTTACCTGGACTTCAGAAATCAAAGGCAGATTTCCGGACTTACATAGACCCATCTCCCCAGATCCCAAGTGTGCTTTAAGACCCAGTGATTGTAACATGTCTTGCTTGTCCCCATTAATGAGACTGTCTAGCTCGGATAGTGAGGCAGTTTCTGGGCAGCAATCCTGAGGGAGGACCCATACTCACCTCATTAGCGCCTCCTGCTGGTATTCTGTTTGCTGCAGCAAACAAACAGTAAGTCTGTCCTTTGTGTGTGTGTGTGTGTGTGTGTGTGTGTGTGTGTGTGTGTGAAGAGCCTTTTATTAAAGTAAAAAAATAGACATCATCTTGTGTATTGTATAGATGCTTCACTTGTCAGTTAAAAAGCCTATGCCTTATTGCTTAGGCAAAATTTTGCACCAATGAAAACCTTAAATTGTATCAATATGCAAAATTATGTACCAATGTAGGAAAATAGAAAGTCAATTTTTCGATTAAAATATGAAGATCTCCACCAATGTACAATTATGTCTATAAAATGTTTTCTTTTTATTAAATTTTTATTAGATATTTTCTTTATTTACATTTCAGGTGTTATCCCCTTTCCTGGTGTCCCCTCAGAAAATCCTCTATCCCATCCTTTCTCCCCCTGCTTCTATGAGGGTGTTCCCCCCACCCACCCACCCACTCCTGCTTCCCCAGCCTGGCATTCTCCTACACTGGGGCATTGAGCCTTCAAAGGACCAAAGGTCTCTCCTCTCATTGATGACCAACAAGGCCATCCTCTGCTACATATGCGACTGGAGCCATGGGTTCCTCCATGTGTACTCTTTGGTTGGTGATTTAGTGTCTGGGAGCTCGGGGGGGGTGGTGGGGTGGGATCTGGTTGTCCTCTTAAGATCAGACATCAGGCTTTTGATGCATCTGGAAGGCTTGGAGAGAGGAGAGACCAGGAGGTAGCAGTAGGATGTTTGAGTTGGGGGCCAGCCTGGTCTAAAGTATTGATCCCTGTCTCAAAGCAACCAACTAACCGACCATCATCAACAACAAACGATCCGTGAATCTTGCTGGGAGGGTCCCTGAGGCAGAAACAGGTTAAACGGCTGCTGACTCTTCTTCCTGAGTGGTATCTGAATGCACTGTGGCCCCAAGCCAGCTCCCATTCCCTTTACATTCCTGGCGATCACAGTGGCACAGTCCAGAGCTGTTCCTCCATTCTTTAGGGGTCCCTGCAGTCACCTGGCATGGCCCTTTCACCTATTCCCCTCCTGCTTGGGGCTCCCTTCTGTGCCTCTGGCTGATTCAAGGAGTTGGGCATTTTGCCTCTGTGGAGAGATCAATAATGTCTGAAGTCTTTAGCATCAAGAGCTCTAAGGTAAGTGAGGTCTGTGGCCTGCAGCCTCTGTGCTGGGGCATGTGTCTGTCAGCAGGGAATGGTGGGGGATGCAGACGCCATCCCACCAAGTGTGGTACTGTTCTAGGTCCAGCCCCACTGCGTGCAGTTGAGGAGTGCTCAGCCCTACCCTAGAGAGGCTCTTAGAAGTCAGGGCATCTGAATTGTTGGGTGATAGCATATGAGACTCCCAATTCAGCCATGCTACTGGCTGTTTAAGGGCATCTGTCCTACTAGAGAATGTGGAAGGGAACAGTGTCTATCATTGAGAGAGTTACACAAGGAGGTTACCTTAGCAGGGCTGCCTCCATGTGTCCCAGATAGCCAGGGACATGCAATGTCAGAAGGGAGAGAAACGAGAAAGACACAAGACAGAATGATGACACCGCGGAGCCAAGATTGGGATACGGACAATGACTCTAAACAGGTCCATAGGAGACTTGTCCAGGAAGGCAAGCAGGCAGAGCAAAGGTCTTGGGGCAGTGAATCTGGTGTGATTAAGCAGCAGAGAAGAGACTGGTGTGACTGGGAGCCACCCAAAGACCATCAGAGCAGATGTTGGACCTTGTGGGCCCAAGGGATATGACTCAAGTTGAATGCTGGCTACGGGGTGATGATGTGGTCCGACGTAGATCTTCTGATCTCTTGAGCTGACTCACAAGGAGTAGAACACGGAGGAGGTGGGGTAGAGCCAGGAAGCGGGTGGTGGGGTTGTCTATCAAGTGCTAAGGTCATTTGAAGGAGGGAGACCTCAGGCTGCATCCTCACCAGGCTCCTTAGCAGGACCACTGCTCACCCCGCTGGCTCTGCTCCAAGGGCTTGGGGAATATCAGCTGACATAGCCCAGTGAAGAACTGTTCTCACCTACTGCAGAGATAGCCCAGAGAGTTAATTAATTCACCCTAAGCCACACAGGCAGAAGAATACAGAGTCAAGAGTTGAACCTAGGTTGTTGGAAACCAGAGTCCATGCTCTTAAAAAGGAAGATCACAATGCCTCCCATAAAAAACAAACAAACAAAAACTCTTTGTAAAGAAAATAGAATCCAGGCCTTCAGAAAGATGAGCTGCTAGGAGGTGAGTAGAGGTTATGACTTGACTCTACTGATAGGCTGCCCCATGGCTCCTCCAGGGAAAAATGAGTCCAGAGGAGGCCCCTTCCCATCTCTAACTCATCTTCTGGGAATGTGGAAGAGGGAGGGTAGCTGTCCACATAGAACTGTCCAGCAGGACACTGGCTTGGGGGACCTGGAGGAACAAGCAGGGTAGTTCTGGAGATAGACCAGTCACAGGCAGGAGAGGACAGTGGAGAGGACCCTGGAGAAGAGACACAGAGTTTTAGGTTCCTAAGGCACTGGGCATTCGGGATGCAGGGCAATTTTAGAACATGTCTCCAAACACACCGACTCTGTTTAGAGATCGATTACCTATGTAGAGTTCATATTTAGCTTCTCCAGGCCTCAGTTTCTTCCCCCATGGAGTAAAATAGAACCCCCTGACCCAATGAGAAGGTATTCTGTTCAAACTCATGGGACTGAGGCCTGGCAAACTCTTAGCTAAGGTGAAAACCTACTGTGGTGGATAATGTGGAGACAGGTTCAGCACCTGGACCATTGCAGCTGCCTCTGCGCACAGCTCCTGCTCCCACAAGGACCCTTCTGCAGTTATCAGGAACCAGCCTACCCAGGGATGCAAGAGTCCCACAGCTACTGACTAGGGGAGCCACTGTGCAGACCCACGGTTGCTCACCATCCTTATGTCTAGGTTGGAGATGCCCCTGCTGCCTGCTGCCGGGAAGCCCCTGCTCCTGTAGGAACCCTGTCTCCCAGGCTCCCCTGACCATTCATTGAAAACAACCCTGACCACCCCACCCCCTCTAGACAGCAGCTTCTCTGCAGGCCCTGGTCTCTCTGGTCTGGCCTGCTGCCCACTAGCCTGCTGCACTGTCCCCTGGGCCTCCATCCGTGAGAAAGTTCCTCTGGGAGGATTTGGCACCTTTTGTTCTCAGCTGCACTTGCTGCCGTGAGCAGAGTGCTCAAGCAACCTCTCCTGGTGGGGATCAAGGCTAAGCCAAGCCTGCTTAGTCTGTGAGCCATGGGGGTTGTGGAAGAGCAGGGCCTGGGAGACAAGCGAGCTGCAGCTCTGCCCTTGGGGACCAGGATGTCCCTCATCCCCTCTGGGGTCCCCTCACTTAGTTGACAGTAGCTGCACAGTGGCAAGTGCTTTGCTGAGGTCACCAAGCTGCCTCTGTTCTAGTCTCTTATTGTTTAGTCTCTTATTTGATTCTGAACCCTATCTATGAGGCCCCAGGATTGCGGCTCCTGGGCGAGTTCCCCAAACATTTACAAAGCCCTGGCTTTGCTCCTTGTTTAGGAGAAACGTGTTTCTTTGCTGACAACCTCTGGGGTGGACCAGTTCCACATGGGCTTGGGTTAGTTGTGAGCAGGCGGTAACACAGTACCGTCATGTCCCTGTCACCTTCATGCCACTGGCCACATCCTCCTTGTTCAGTTAAGTTCCCAGAGGTGCAGACCTACCATGGTGCCCACATTTCAGATAACCAACAGCAAATTCAGAACTGGCTAAGTGTCCAGCTAAGTGTCCAGATGTCAGGACACTTATAAATGTGGGGTCATTCATTCTTTGATATATTTTACCAACTGGTTGCTTATAGAGGTAGTCAAGTGCTCTACCACTCGGCTACACTCCCAGCCTGACGTACGGAAGTATTGAAATGGCATAAGAACCTGCTGACCTCTTTAGGCACAGGGAAGACCTGGCCACAATTGCTTCCCCTGGGTCTACTTAGACAGTAGTTGGCCGTGGGTGTTCTGAGTCTCATGGGATGATCAAAGAAAGAGGGTCACTCAAGGATGAATTAAGGCCTTGGTGGCAACAAGGAGATCCTCTGTGGAATCAATGATTAGCTATGCAACACATATTGATTGTTACACATGTTTTTTTTGGGAGGGGGCGGGGGCAGTGTAAAACAAGTTCCTCATATAAAGCCCCGGATCTAATCTATATGTTTAGATCTATATGTTTCTGAAGGAAAATACCAAACCCCTGCAACTTTAGCTCTTGCTGTGCACTGTCTGCAAGCACTCAATAATGCAAGACATTCCAGCTGTGCCAGACTGTCTTGTGACCCAAGCCATGCAAAAAGACTGTGACGTTCCTTCAGTAAAACAATTCTATAGATAATAGAAAACAATCAGTTTTTTACAATGATTTCTTCTAGTCAAAGTACTATTTTATTCCAATGTTTACTCTAGATAAATAATTCTACTAGATTTCCTGCTGCAGCTGGTGTGGATATGGGCATCCCAGCCATGTTAGCTGCTTAAGAAACACCCGGGAGCTTAGCACCTGTAACAGTGGCAATATCTATTGTGCTCTCAAATCTTCTCTTTGGTTAGGGTTTTTGTGAAGGGAGCACTTCACTTCGGTCACATGCACGGCATCATCGGGGGCGATAAGAAATCTAAGGGTTGGAATTATCTGAGAGATTGCTCATTCACATGTCTGAGAGTAGATACTGGTTTCCAGTGAGCTGAGATCTTAGCAGAGACACCAGCTAGGGCACTCACACGTGGGCCCTCTCTACGACTAGACCTCACCACTTTCTGGAGGCTGTCTTCCGAGTATCCAAGGAGAGCACTTGGAAGAGGCTGTCTCAGACTTTATGTATGATCCAGCCTTGACAATCAGGCTGAGTCCTACTGATCTAGCCAGCCCAAGACCCACCCAGGACCAAGGGACTGGAATCTCTGTGTCCTGATAGAGAGCAGCAAGATCCCAGAGATCCCAGAGAAGCACACGAAGCTGAATGTATTGCTTTGGCTATTTTATTCTTTCACATTTACATGTGCAGGCCACAGCACGTGCAGGTAGAGGCCAGAGGAAAATTTGTGGAGTTGGTTCTTTCCTTCCACTAAGTGAGCTCCAGGGATTGGAATCAGGTTTTCAGGCCTGGTGGCTTGGCACTTCTATGCACTCAGGCATCCAACTGGGCCCCTGCATTGGCTGGGTTGTTTTTGTTGTTGTTGTTGTTGTTGTTGTTGTTGTTGTTTTGTTTTTTTGTTTTAGAAATTATCAGTTGTCCCAGCAAAGTATAAAATGCTGTCAGCATTTTAGGGGGGAAATTATCCCAACCCACAATTCTGTACTCAGGTAAACTATCCACCAGCTGATCCTGTTGACATGTAAGCTCTTGCAAGCTTCCCTTCAGTGAGTCTTTCAGAAATCTCTTAAAGAATGCTTCACCAAGAAAGGAGGAGGAAACATAACTCTCACATGGGTCCAATACAGGAAGAGGAGGTTGGTCCTGAAATGATAACTGTGGGGAAAGTCAATAAGCCAAGGAGACAAGCCCAGGGAGGCAGATCTAGGAGAGGAAACTACAAGATTATACATACGCCGCGTGTGGGACTGCTTGACAGGCCAGAACCATAGAGCAAGCACAGTAGCAGCCAAGCCATCTCAGCCTCAGACAGCAGACCTTCAGATAGATGATTGTGTGGTTGTCTAGGTAGAGAAGACAAAATTAAATTCCCGCCTTGATGCGTGCAAAACTGCTTTCCGGGTGGGGTAAGACAAAAGCATAAAGGGCGCTTCTGCAAAAGCTCTGGGTTATGAAGGTACCAGACAAAGAGCAAATGTCAAAAGACGGACTGCAGATGACCAGGGACAGACGGAGGAAGACACTCACAAAGGACATCTGGTGACACGTCACAGAAGAAAGCTGAGAGCCAATCAGCACTTGGGAAAATATTGGTCTTCACTGTCCATGCAAGCAAGAAAATTCAAGCCACAGTGAAGCCACGGTGCTGGGGGTGCCACACACCAGTGTCAGAGGCACAAGGAAGGCAGAGGCAGGAGGAGCAGGTTCTCAAGGCCACCCTTAGCTACATAATGAATTGCAGGCCAGCCTGGGCTACAAGAGACTCTGTCTCCAGCAAAGCAAAGCAAAGCAAAACAAAACAAAACAAAACAAACAAAAACAACTCATACCAAAATATGATTCTACTTAAGTATTTTGGTGGACCAATGAGTTTATTGGGCTTATCTACAGAAGCATGGATGAAGATATCCCCACCATTGCCTACACGGACTCCCCCCCCCCATCCTCCCACCTCCACAGTGTGTCCTGAGCCCCAGATGCCACCTGCATCGATCAGGTCAAGTGTCACAACCTCCCCACTCTTGCTTTTTTGTAGGGAGAGTCAACAGGCCTCTTGCCAGTGGTCACGGCTGGTGTGAAGACCAGAGTTGCTGTCATACTTGGAGGACTGCGTCCCATAGCAGCAAGGAAATGCTCAAAGGGGCTTTGACTCATTTGCTGGGGAGCATAGTTGCCACAGTGGCTTGGGAAAGGAGTTTGATGCGATGCAGTAACGGGAACTCATGTACAGACCCTGAGTGGCAAGGGCATCAGTGAGCATGTGCAAGCAGTGTCTCTCTGTGCATGGAGACTTGTGCCGCCTGTGAGAGGAAACGTGGCACAGAGTAAATGTTCTCAGAATAAATGGCTAAACAACCTGTGCTGGACTCCTGCAGCACTGAAGCCACATGCCCGCCCTGTGGCTGGGGTTCACAGTGCCCAGCAAACAAAGCGGCCCCAGAAGGGCAAAGGATTCAGGGGTTAGGTTCAACCTAGGGTCGAGGAATACTCAGTACCTGGACTCAGGTTCCCCAAGTACCAACACTCCAGTGCAGTAAGTCTCCTCCGTGATAGTAATGGAAGGAACTCGGAAGTCAAGGCACTTTCCAAACACTTTGATAGAAACATTAGATTGTAGGTTAAAGCAAAGGACGGCTCTAGGACTCAGGCACTGTCTGATGATGTTCCTAGCTTTTGGTTTGCTAATATATCAAAAAAGGTTTAAGGTGTTAGCCACAGGATGTTAGGTTAGACAGGAAGTGGGCAAGGAGTGACTATTAAGGGACCTAAACACAGTCCAAGATAATTTGGCTCTGGACCTGCAACATTCCAACCCTCCACGTTGAGGCGATTTTAATCAGCCAATCAGCCTTGTAGAATCTTTGAGGTATGATGTCCACCTCCCAATAGAAATCTGGTGTAAATGTAAGCCCAGATGGGATCTATAACAAATTGGGGTTTGACAATGGCCAGGCGCCGCTGCTGGGCTGGGGTGGTGAGTTTAGAATTTCTTGAAAGTTTGGAACCAGACAGGTTAGAAGAGGATGTTTTGTTGTGGGGGAGGGAAAATGAAGGGGGGGGTTAGTTAGGTGTAGTCCTGAGGCTCTCACCCTCACCACATCTCTGCAGATTTTCACAGCTATCTCCAAAGGAGGTACAGTTGGGACATTGTGGCCTGGGAACTTTGCTGCGGGCTTCACCTGTCCTCCTTCCTCCAGGAACACCAGGGTGAGCAGAGCAAGGTCAGTGCACACTGTTTGCACGGTCTCCCCTGACGTGGGTCCCCAGCTCCCGTCTCTGCAACTTGTTTACAGGTCTGCGTCACTGGCAACCTTTCACCTGGTGGGTACAAAAGGTTCCTTGTTTTTTTTTT
>JADRCD010118105.1:0-48998 GCA_019843815.1 Montemys delectorum
GGGGGCGGGACTTTGTCTCCTAGCAACGGCCGCAGCGATTGGCCAGCTCTCCCGCAGCGGAGACCAATAGTCAGGCGTGCCGTCAACGCTCGACGTCACGAGTGCGACTGCGCGGGGGAATTCGAATCGCTGGTGCCCTTCGAGGCTCGGGCTGGGGGCTCATGGGGTGTTTCGTCGGGCGCTGGTGAGATATTTCACCGCTGCACGCTTTTTCTCGTCATGGACAACCTAGAAAATGTCTTTCGGTAAGTGTCGGTCAGGTGGAGTGAGGGCGCGAGCCGGCCCGAGTGCCGCTCGGGACGGTTGGAGTCCGGTCCCTCAGGCGCGCTTTCTCCTCAGCGCCGCTTCCTCAGCGGGTTCGCCGCACCAGGCCTCAGCCCCTAAGGCGGCGGCCCCCGGCTCACTCGAGTGGAGCTGCGAGCTGCAGCGGGTTACCGTTTCGTGCCGAGGATTTGGGCAGTCGGCGGGACCTTCAGAAGTCACGTGTCTTCTCCACGGGGAAGTCCGTCTAGACGCGAGGGACGCCCCGCCTTCCAAACCCAAACTTGTGTGTTGGAGATTTTTGGAGAAAATTTGAAAGTCTGATAAAAACGCCACCCCACTAAAGAAAGAATTTACTATTTCTCGACTGCCAGATACGTGAGAAAAAAAAAATGAAGCTGAATTTTATGGAAAAAAAAATGCTTGCTATTAAGTCATTTGAGTCTTCCTGCCAGCCCTAATAGCGTTTTTTTTTTTTAACAAAGAAATACAATTTTATTTTTATCAGTTCTTTAGGTATTTGAAGAGTAAGATATCCAAAATATGTTGGCGTTAAGCAATTTAATTTTTTTGTTTGTTTTGTTTTGTTTTGTTTTTTTTCGAGACAGGGTTTCTCTGTGTAGCCCTGGCTGTCCTGGAACTCACTCTGTAGACCAGGCTGGCCTTGAACTCAGAAATCTGCCTCCTCTGCCTCCCAAGTGCTAGGATTAAAGGCAAGCACCATGACTGCCCCGCAAGCAATTTAATTTTTGATCAGATCAGCCAAGGATTTCCCCTTCCCATTCTAAAAAAGAAACTAGGTATTTTGATTTTTAAAGGCTAATTTATTTTAATGATTTGATGTTTTCTCATTAGGTTACAGTGTGTTTAAGCTGTTTTCCCAGGTGTGGTTGGTGTGAGGCTATTCAATGTTTACCTTAGACAAATATTTGTATATCTTATTTTGCTAAGTAAGAACTTCTAAACGTAGAAGTAGGGCTGACATTTCAGACATGCCAAAAAGAATCCAAAATGTATTCCTTTTAAGTGAAAAAATGAGAGTCCTTGACTTAAAAAAAATTTACTAAAATCTCTACTACTACTATCCACAAAATTATAAGAAAGCCATTGCAGTTTCTCTGAATGATCATTTCAGTATGCCAATGAAATATATTTTGAGATAGAGTTTTCTGGTTATCTACAAAAATACTAATTTTAAATTCTTTTTCTCCTAATCTTATCATTTCTCAGTTTAAAAACTAATGAGTGGTTTTCAACTTGATTCATACTGAGAATACAGTTAATTCCCATCTACCCTCTTTCCGAAGTTGTACATGTACTAGTCTCACCCTTACTTACTACCTACTAGGACTCTGCTGTAACTTCTGAACTATTCCTATTTATGGTTCCAGCCTTGCTCCTTTTTGTGAAGGCACAAAGAAGACATCTTAAAATGCAGATAGAGCTTGCCACCTCTTCACACTTTGACTCTTTCTGTTCATCTTTCGGTCAGCTTTGATGATTACCCTAACATGGCTGTGGTAGCTAGCTAATGATCCCACTCTTACCCCTTAGTTTGCCCCCCCCCTTTTCTATTTAATAGTTAATGAAACATGGTACTATTTTTATGTTTTTGTTTGTTTACCCCACTAGCACCTGAGGTCGTTGGGACCTGATTTGCTTGCCTGACTTCTTAGGCTATGGTTAGGTATTGTGGAAGTAGGAAGGCAAAGTCCTCTGGGAGCACTGTCAGCATGTGCTTTTCCTTTGGGACAATATTAGATTTGGACTCAAACAGTCTCTGGAAACTCCAAATTGTAATACTGGGACTGTCACACCAAAGGAGAGGCTTTCTGTGGATCTTATTCTAACCCCTAACTTAGCTATGCTCCTGAGAAATAAGAGCACTTTGTCTCAGTCCCAAGGGGCGGCAATAACATTGGGATCACCAAATCTAGATAGAGTTTGAGACAAATACTACTTCTGACTTTATTGAACACCTCTGAATGATCTCTCTTTTTTATGTGATGTTTGGGTTGGTGAATTCAAGATTTCCATTCTTAACTATATATATAAAACATAATATAGAATCAAATGTATCTTTGTCATCTAGGAATTATTCTTTCTTTCATGTATGTACTTGTCTATTCTAGCATGTTTGAAGCCCATATGCAAAGCTACAAGGGTAATGACCCACTTGGAGAATGGGAAAGGTTAGTGCATGTTTGTTTGTTTTCCTTTAAACAAAGAAACCATATGCTACCCTGTGGAAAACTAATATCCATATTTTTCTAGCTTTTTGAAGTGGGTAGAAGAGAACTTTCCTGACAATAAAGAATACTTGATGACGTTATTAGAGCATCTAATGAAGGAATTTTTAGATAAGAAGAACTACCACAATGATTCAAGATTCATCAATTATTGCTTAAAATTTGTAAGTATAATTTCAGGTAGATAACTAAATATAATGTTTTACTTCTGGTCCTCTCCCTTGTTTTATTTTGGGGGGTGGGAGTAGGAGTTAAGACAGGGTTTCTCTGTGTAGCCCTGGCTATCCTAGAACTCCCTCTGTAGACCAGGCTAGACTGGAACTCAGAGTTCCACCTACCTCTACCTCCAAGTGCTGGGATTAAAGGGCTGCCCTACAACTGGCCAGCTTTTGGACTCCTCCCTTGTTTAGATCATTTTAGACTGCCTTTTTTATATCAATTTCTTGTTTTTATTCATGAGTGTTTTAGAAGTTATATAGTCAGAAGTATGTATTTTAGAGCTTTGGCTTCTGAAATACTGAAGAATCAGTGATTTAATTTTAAAACCCTTCTTTATTTTATATGTCTAAATGTTCCAATATGAGATAGGAACTAAAAGCTAAGTGAATTGTTAGATAAGAAATGTGGTTGGGGACAGTTGTGGCTCACCTGGGAGAGAGAGGTAGGCAGATCTCTGCATTTTCTGCCAGTTTAGTCTACAGAGAGAATTCTAAAACAGCCAAGTTTGTGTAGAAAGGCCCTGCCTCAGAAAGACGCGGGGGTGGAGGGGAGAGGAGGAGAGAACAGGAAAGGAGAAAAGAAGAGAAGAGAAGAAAAAAACATTCTTTAGGGAGAGATGATAAGCAGGAGCTCTTAGGTGCTAAGAGAGTCTAGGAATGAATCAAATTCACCATAAGTGTAGTAAATAAATGTTAACTGAGAGTTATATATAAAAATTTTTTAACTATAATATATACTTATATAATAACTCGTATAATGTACTATATAGTACTATTATGTGACCATATGTATAGTCATATATAATAACTATTATATAACAATAACTAGTAAAATAAAGTTTTAACTCAGAGACTAAATATAGTACTAAAAGAAGGAGGCAGTCTAAGACTTTAAGAGGGTAGGATTCTGTGTTTATATTATGGCTTCCAGTTTAGTGTTTCTGTGGGATTCCTGAGTGTGCAAACAAGTATGTCTCAGACTCTTGTGCCTTTTCTTGGGCTCTTTTTCTTTTGGTTTGTCTTATCTAATTTTGATGTGGTCATTTTTGCTTTACCTTATATTTTATTTTATATTTTAAAAAATGAATGGATGAATGAACAAATTGAAAACCTAGTTACTAGGGTAAAAGTTAACAACTGAACTGTCATTTATACCTACTGGGAGAGGGAAAATCTATTTTCTCAAATGGAATGACACTGGGTATATCAACCACTCCAGGGCAGGTCTCATGTTCGGGAATAGTTGACCAACAAATAATGTACTCCACAGTTTTTTTTGCATACTTTTATTTGGTTACAATTTGGTTTTTATGTTTAGATTTTTCTTTCTGGTATTGATGTATTTTGTTTTTTAGGTTTTGGGGTTATGTTATTGTATTGGGGGGGGTTTGGTTGGTTGGTTTGGGTTTTTTTGGGTTTTTTTGTTTGTTTTTTTTTTTGGAGAACTTAAAGTTGGATAGGTAGGGAGGAGAAGAATATGATCAAAATATATTTAAACTTAAAAGTTGTTGGATTTTTTTTGTTTTGTTTTGTTTTGTTTTTATTTGTTTTGAGACAGGGTTTCCCTATGTAGCCCTGGCTATCCTGGAACTCACTCTAGACCAGGCTGACCTTGAACTCAGAAATCCGCCTGCCTCTGTCTCCCAAGTGCTGGGATTAAAGGCATGAGCCACCACTGCCCAGCTTAAAAGTTGTTTTAAATAATAAAAATATAATTAAAAAAACCCAAAAACATGCTTTAAAAAGAATTTGACAACTAGTTAAGATGTTACATATCATGCAGCATCAGTAGAAAACCCCCCAGTGGCAACATGTTTTTAATTAAAATATTGTTACTGACTGTAAAAAAGAAAAAAGAGGGTAGGACTCTAATCTGAAATGAAAGCTTGGGGCTATGAATTCTAGTAATAAAATCATATGGAATAGAAAATGAACATGAAATTGTTACTTAAATTATAAAATAGTATACCATAATTAAAGGCACCTTGTGGGACTTGAGTAAACTTAGACTAAGACTAAAAGAAATATTTCATGTAATGAGCCATTGTAGGCCTTAATGTTTTGTGAAACACTTTGATAATTATTGAATGTCAAGGGAGGAAATGACTTTTAGATTTACCATCAGAGAACATTTGTCTTTACCTACCTAATACACTAGACTTGCGTGAAGATTGAGCAGTGTAGGTCTGTCTGGGCTCTGGGAAAGAACTAGTCTAGCAAATTGGTTGTCTTGTGTATAGTACTTATACATAGTTATGGAATAGAGTAACAATATGTAAAAAAATGTGTATAATGTTATGATCCAAGTAATTGGTATATGACCTCTGGCATTTATCATTTTCTGTGTGTGTTGGAAATCAAAACCCTCTCTATTAGCTATTTTGGAATATAAAATTATCAACATAGTTTCCTAGTGTGGAACATTAGACATCTATTTGCTCTGGATTTTTGTAGGCTGAGTACAACAGTGACCTTCATCAGTTTTTTGAGTTTCTGTACAACCAGGGAATTGGAACCAAGTCATCATATCTATACATGTCCTGGGCGGGGCATCTGGAAGCCCAGGGAGAGCTGCAGCATGCCAGTGCTATTTTTCAGACAGGAATTCACAATGAGGCTGAACCTAAAGAACTACTACAACAACAATACAGGTAGTTGCAAACTATATAACTTTTCTTTTTCTGTCTGTATCTTTAACTGTAAGTCATTCTGTATGTGTATTGTAGTTCTGACCACAGATAAAGCTTTATACTTCTCCTAGAATGCTATGTGACAGATTTTATAATGTCACTTTAAACTCCAGCATTGTGAGGCAACACAGAAGATAACTTCACAAGAAGGGCACCTACAAGAGACAGAACAAATTGTCCCCTCAAAATAACCCATTAAGCCACAAATAGAATTATCCATTCATGAAGACAAAGCTTTCTTGATCTAATCACAATTTGGAGATAATATTTTATAAATCTTACAATGTGGGTTGAGTATCAACATTAGTGGCTATTCAAACTGTAGTGAACTATTATAATGAATACCTTATTTTTCTCCTCACCCATTTTGTTCTGTTACTTTTCTATTACAAAAATGCCTCATTTGGGAAAACTTGAAAATGCAGAAAACCTTTTTTCCTCTCCATATTACAGAATTGCAAACATGTTTTACAGAGTCAAGCTCTGTATACACTGTATATCAAGATCTTTCCTTGAAAGTAATATATTTCTTACATTTATCTAAAACGTATGTTTAAAGAGTTTTAGGGCATGTGGGACATACAACCAAACCATCTATTCAAAGTTTTTTTTCTGCATTCTCATTAGAAGAATTGGGGACTTTTCATGCATTGCACACCTTGCCAGCATTCAACATACTCACCTATTTTTTTCAGTTTTACTATAGTATTTATGTTTTTTAAAAAAAAACTTTATTATGAGAATTTTCAACTATACATAAAAAGAAAAATCAGTTTTTAATAAATGTTCATTTATATACTTCTAGTAATTGTTAACAGTTGATTTTTAAAATTTTTAAATATATGGTTGCTTGCCTGTATATAATTATGTGAACTGTGTATGTACTTGACACCTTCAGAGGTCAGAAGAGAATACTGGATCCCATTATGAACCATCATGTAGGTGCTAGGAATCAAACCTGAGTTCTCTAGAAGGACAGCTAGTGCTCTTAACCATTTCTCCCAGCTCCTTGACCTTTCTTGGTACTAATGATATTTGTTTATCTCTTTTACTTGTTTGGGCCAAGCACATCACTTAGAGTGTGTGAAGGTGAGAGATTAAATGACTGTTGTCAGGCCTGGCAGAAGCATGCTTCCTGCAGAGTCAACTCATTAACTATGTGCTGACAAAATTTTTTATCTCAGACACCACTACAATCCTCTTTTTTTTTTTAAAAAATTTCCTATAAGTTTACTCTGTTACCTAATAAAATTAATGATAATTCTTCAATATTATCTAACTCTGTGCCTTTTCTGACCATCATGTAAAATGGTTTTGTTACCATTGTTTTCTTTGAATTTGCATCAAGCGAGATTAGTGCTTAGTTGTGTATCTCTTCTCTATAATATACGCTCTTGTTTTCATTACCCAAAAATGTTAGGCTTCGGAGATTCACAATTTTTAATAGGTTGAGTTGGTATAGAAAAGTGCTATGAAATGATGTTTGTGTGAAATTTTTATAAAACATGAGTGATGCAACTCACTATCCTTTGAAACAGTGGTCTAAGTTTTATATTCTGATTTCTTTAAAATATAATCATTTTGTTTCAGATTATAAAATATGTGAAGTAGTAGTTGATGCATCTTTTGAGTTTTAACATCTGCAGACTTAGTGGAGAAAGAATATGTGCTCACTGAATTTGAAAAATATTGATGTAAACTGTATTAAAAGGAAGACTTTTATAATATAAACATTCCCAGGATTTTATTTCTGAGTTTAAAGCAACTTTGAAATTCAGTTTTTCTTTTTCTGTCTTTATTGTCTGTTGTATTAGTTACATTTCAGTACAGATGTATATTAAACCGTGAAGTTAAAATCTATATGTATCTTCTTTTATCATGTAGGCTATTCCAGGCACGCCTTACTGAAACCCATTTGCCCTCTCAAGGTAAATATCTTTTTTAAATATCTAGATTGTTGAAAATTTAGTCTGTAATTTTCACTAAGTGTTTTTTGTTTTGTTTTGCTTTCTAAAAAGGGCCTTAAGTAGTATTTAATGAAAACCAAAGAATTACCAAATTACTGTTTTAGGTAATAGGAAAAGCACTCTGCTAGGCTGGACAGCAGAGGAGCTGTCTTAGCGCTGTAATACAGAAAATCTGCAAGCAAAGCTTAATGAATTACATGTGTGAAGAATTTTTTCTAAAAAAGCTAACATCTAGATACACTAGTGGCACACACTTGTAATCCCAGTACTCAAAAGGAAGGCTAACAGAAAGAACATTAAATTTGAGGACAGCCAATGCTATATAACAGTATACTGTCTTTTAGAAAAACAAAATGGAGATTGTCCCAAAGAGAGTAAATGCTGTACTCCCCATCTGTTCTGAATTGAATCAAATAGGTGTCATATAACTTTTAAAAATGTGCTCTTTTCTTTTCTCTTAGATATAAAGATTACAGTTCAACAGGAGTTACTGTGATCTTATTTAAAATAACCATTTAGGCTTTATATCCCATCCAGGTATTATCTTTGGGTTGACCAGAAAATTTTTCTGTAGTATTTTTCTTAATTGAAAGTTAGTCCATTTCCTGAGACAGTTTAAATGGGTTGATTTTTTTTTTAAACTAATTTTTGTACTTATGTGTTAGATATTTCATATGTATGAAATGTTTTGCTTGTATGTATGTTTACACTGCACATAAATAGTCAGAGAGAACATCACATTCCCTAGAAATAAGAGTTATGGATTACCGTGAGCTACTGTATGAGTGGTGGGAATTAAACCTGGGTCCTCTGTAAGAACAAATGTTCTTAACTGCAGAGCCATCTCTCAACCACAAATAGATTTTTGTTTTTGTTTTTGTTTTTTGAGACAGGGTTTTGCTGTGTAGCCCTGGCTGTCTTGGAACTCACTCTGTAGACCAGGCTGGCCACGAACTCAGAAATCCACCTGCCTCTGCCTCCCAAGTGCTAGGATTAAAGGCATATGCCACCAGTGCCCGGCATTACAAATAGATTTCTTAAATACAATATACTAAACGAATAGAGGAATATATTATGTGGTGATTTTATTTACTGTCACTTTTCACTTATTTGTCATTTCATTTTTCCCCTCATAGCTACAACCTCAGAACCTTTGCATAGTGCACAGATTTTAAACCAAGTTATAATAACAAAGTCAAGTCCAGAAAAAAACTCAGCCTGTGCTCCTAGGAGTCAGGTAACAAGGACATTTATTATATATTGTATAGAAATTAGGAATGTTACTGGACAGCCATTCTGGCTGCCTTTGCATCTCATTCATTGACACTGTCTCCTGTGATTGACCTCCATTTCAACCACCATTCCATAGCTCTCAGAGCCTTTCTATTATCTATCTCTGTTCAACTCTGATATAACTTGTCAGACCTAGGGCCTCTGCCACACAACCTCATCTTCAGCTTCTTTCATCCTAATTGCCTCTATTCAGCTGGCCTCTTCATAGGCCCAGGAAATCCCTATTTTGCATTACATTTGCCTGGAGGTTTTTTGGCCCTGCTTTTGAAAAAACCCAGAACCTCAAACATTCATGCACATAACCTCAACCAGAGCACTAACACTTCCAAGCTTTTTTTCCCTATGTTCCATGCCACTACTTATATTATGTGTCTCATTTACTTATCAGTTAATCCTTTAATACTAGATTATTGTGATAGAGTTTATTGTGATAACCTCAAATTTGGGGTGGCTCTGTCATAGCTATAAAAAATTACTATTTCTGCCATATAACAGAAGATATCTTCTCATTTTCTGCTATCAACAATTATATATGTTACTCTGCCTTTTTCTTCCATTTCTATGGGGGAAAGTGGCTTCCTCCTTGTGCCTGTTTTTCATCCCCATAAATATTGTTGATCCATCTAAATCTCTTCCGCCTTCCTTGCTTATAAAAATACTCAAATCTCTTCTGCTTCATGTTCCTTAGCATCTTTCTCTTTCAAAGTACCATCATTCTTTAGAACCTCCTTGTAGCTTAATCTAATATAAAGACTTCTGTTTTTCTAATGTAGCACATTCCTAGAAATAGAACATATATGTCTTTCTTTGATAGATTGTGCAGACTGTCTCAGTTTATATCTACAATGTTTGCCACCCTCATTCATCTACTATTTTAAATTTTTAGATGGATGAAATGAATATCACTTTTGGTCATATTCTTCAGACCAAGCTCATTGTATGATAAGTGTGAAATATCAATAAATATTTGTTTAGTGGATTATTACTGTATTTGGGTATTTCTAAGAGTAAAACAATAATAAGGAAATTTTAATTTTTTAATTTAAATTAATTGCTTTCTTTTGAGGAAATTTCAGTATGAAAAGTTAACTAAAAATTATGTTACTTAAAGCTTCAGCTATTAATTATAATTTACATATGCATGGTAAATATACTTGATGTTAAAAGGCCCTTTCCCACAGGGCCTTTTCATATTATTTGTGAACTAATTTGTATGAAGGTTTCTCTGGTAATGAATGCTCAAGTTTGTTTTCTGTCTTTTAGGGTTCGGAATGTTCTGGTGTGGCACCTTTCACTTGTGATGAAAAGTCTAATATGCAAGTACAATGAGTACGTTATTACATAAATTTCATTAAAGTTACTTCAGTACACTGTTATAAATGATGCCTTTCTCCTCTCTAGGGAACAAAGAGTGATCATGATTTCCAAGTCAGAATGCTCTGTCAGCTCATCTGTGGCACCCAGGCCTGAAGCTCAGCAAGTTATGTACTGCAAGGAAAAGCTTATTCGTGGAGATTCAGAATTTTCTTTTGAAGAACTGAGAGCCCAGAAATACAATCAACGGAAGAAGCATCAACAGTGGGGTACTTATACTCTTACATGTTGGGATTGTTTTATGTCATTTAAAATAATGGATAATTACATAATTGAATGAAACACGAGATGCCTTGAGCTCATTCTTTCAGAAGTCTAGAAGTCTTGGTTAGATACTAGTTTAGCAGCAACGCTTGTCCACAGGCTCCTTTGTTGAACTGGTAGCTAGCAATTGAAACAGCATTACAGTAAACATTCTTACTGGGGTTTCTTTGCATTAGTGAAATAGTGTTTTCATAGTCTGTATGTAAATTTGAACCTGTTTATACAGTAGTCCTAAAATTTGTAGGGCATTTATTTGTTCTGTGAAAGGATTTATTGAGAACTGAGCTACAGAAAAGATTTCCCAAGTTTGTATCTACTTTAAACAGAACATGCTGAAATAGTTTTCTGATCAGCATGCCAAATTTGTTTATAAAATAAATATATTATTATGTAAATTAAATTATGTTCCTTATAAGGAAATATGCATTTGCACTTGGCTTTTACTATAACTGCATACACTCTAGAGAGAGGAAAACAAAACTTTGTTCCACTCAGGGTTTTATACCATCTAGGTTATTTGGACTAGATTTACTATGTGAGTCTTTTATTCGTTACCTTTTGAGACAGGGTTTCTCTGTGTAGCCCTGGCTGTCCTGGAACTCACTCTGTAGACCAGGCTGGCCTTGAACTCAGAAATCCGCCTGTCTCTGCCTACCAAGTGCTGAGATTAAAAGCGTGCGCCACCACCGCCCGGCCTATTCATTACCTTTTTAAAAAGATTTTATTTAAAGTTATATATGAATGTGGGTTTTTACATGTGAGTGCAGTGCCCTCAGAAGAGGTGATTGTGGGCTGTCTGATAATGGGTACTGGGAACCCAGCTTAACTTTATAAGAGCAGCAAGCTCTCTTAACTGCTGAGCCATCTCTCTAGCCCCTATATTCATTACTTCCCTGCCCCCGCCCCGAGACAGGGTTTCTCTGTGTAGCCCTAGCTGTCCTGCAACTCACTCTGTAGACCAGGCTGACCTCGAACTCAGAAATTCACCTGCTTCTGCCTCCCAAGTGCTGGGATTAAAGGCTCATTACTTTTTATATTTAACCAGCTATAGAGAACTGTCAATATTTGTTAAGGACCCATTTTGAATTTGTCCATTGATAGTTTCCTTTCATGTATCTCAACCTGTAGTCTCTAGCCAAAAAAATTCTGACATCTTTGGAGTGTGCCTTTCTGTGATGTTTATAGGAATTAGAACTATCCAAAGTTTTACTTGAAACTCTGACCCTTAGTATACTTTTCCTAGAAAGATGGCCCTGGAAGGGTGGCTCAGCAGTTACGAGCTGGTAATGTTTTTGCAAAGGACTTGAGTTCAGTACCCAGCCATGTCAGGTGACTCACAACAAACACCCTGATATCACCCAGCTCCAGGGAATCTAATACCTCTACCCTCTATCACACACATGTACATAAAGATGCAGATGCCAATTTAAAAAATAAAAGCCACCAGCATAACTACCTGAGTTCTATCCCTAAGACCCACTTTGTAGGAAGAGAGCTAGCTTCTGCAAATTGTCCTCCAACCTCCATATACATACCTTGGGACTTGTGCCCTTTATTTGTTTATTTTTTTTGAAAAGTGCCTAGAGTTACATCTTTTAAAATGTGAAATAGAGGATTATGGGAGGGATGAGAAGATAGCTCAGTAAAGTGTTGCCATACAATAATGAGGGTATGAGTTTGGTTCTTAGGAACCACATTAAAAGCAACAAGTGTGATGGCAGACATTGTAGTTGCTGCACTCAGCTGGCAAAGGCAGCTTAGGCTACTCAGCTCAAGGCCAGTGAGAATAAAAACCAAGGAAATGGCTCATGAGGATCCCTGGCTTCCACATGCACATATGTACATAGGCACATAAACACAAGCACATATAAACATACGTAAGATAAAATAAATAGAAAATAAAAACAAATGGAAAATCATTTTCAAGTGATTTGCAGCATAGTATGATTATAAGAAATGTTTAGTATTAGACTTTGCTATTGCTTAATATTGATTCTATAACAATTTTTTTTATAAGACCTGTATTTAATAGTAACTATGGTAAGGATAAGTAAAGGTTACAATTTAAAAATAATGTAGGTTTAAGCTCTGAAATCTAATAAATATGGAAAACTTTGATTTAAAAATTATCTGTCCTGCTGGGCAGTGGTGGCACACGCCTTTAATCCCAGCACTTGGGAGACAGAGGCAGGCGGATTTCTGAGTTCAAGGCCAGCCTGGCCTACATACAGAATGAGTTCCAGGACAGCCAGGGCTATACAGAGAAACCCTGTCTTGAAAAAAACAAACAAACAAAACAAAATTATCTGTCCTAAATTGTGACCTTTTACTCATTTTGCATGCAATTCTCTGATGAAATTTTGAGAGCAAACCATGTTTTTTTAATGTTCTTAAAGTTAGTGAAGACAGAAATTATATGAAAAGAAAAGAAGCAAATGCTTTTGAAGAGCAGTTATTAAAACAGAAAATGGATGAACTTCACAAGAAATTGAATCAAGTGGTGGAATTGTCTCACACGGACCTGCCTGCTTCTGCGAACAGGCCTGATGTATGTCCATATTCTTCACTATGTCCATTATTCCCAATTCTATCTATTGTATTCTCTGCTTTGTTTTTATATTCTATTTTAGCTAAAAATCTTACTGAATTAATAGTTTGATATATAAAAGTGTGAAAATTTGGAATAAGCAAAGAAATTTAAAGACTGAGTGGAAATGTTTAGCTCAAGCTAGTCTCCACAGATGTCCAAAGTACAAGAGACTCTGAGATCTCTGGTACTCTTAATGGAGTACTTGATCTGTGTTGTAATTTCCCTTTCTCCATACTAATTTACTAGGTGAGGAAGTAGTATAAGTCATTTAAGTTACTGTTTGAGGGTATGGTTTTGGCTCTTTTTGTATTTGTTTTGAGACAGGTTCTTAATATGTAGTCCTTGCTGGCCTGGAACTTGCTATGTCAACAAGATGTACCTTGACCTGACAGAGATGCCTGTGTTTCTGCCTCTGAATAAAGGAATATGCCACCATACACAGCTTAAGTTAACTGTCTTACAATTTGTAAGAATGCTTCTATAAGCTGGGCAGTCGTGGTATATGCCTTTAATCCCAGCACTTGGGAGGCAGGCGGATTTCTGAGTTCAAGACCAGCCTGGTCTACAGAGTGAGTTCTAGGACAACCAGGGCTATACAGAGAAACCCCAGTCTTGAAAAAAAAAATGCTTTCATAAGATAAGAAATTAGCTTTTCTGTATTTTAAAAGTTTGTTTATCCTTCCTATTATGCACCATGTGTTTGTGAAAATTAATATAAGTATATCCCTGTCCATTAAATAGAAAATGGCTACTAAGAATATTAGCAGAGCAGTGTGGAGAATATTTGGTAACATTAACTTTAGTCTTTTCATAAAATTTAGGTAAAGAGAGATACTTTTTTGTTTTGTGATTCACTTGTCATTTTTTTATAATTTAACATATGAAGTGTAATAGGTTTCATTATGACATTGTCATACTTTGTTTTGGTAGATTCTCCTTTCCCTTTTTCTGGCCCTCCTTTTACCATGTATTCTTTTGCTCCTAGTAGCCTCCTTCCACTTTGTTATCACACATATTGTTACTAACTCCTCAGGTTTTCTTTTATTAGACAGGGTTTCACACTGGCTTGGGCTGGCCTGGAACTTGCTCGGGAGCCAGATCAGCCTCAGCCTCATTGCAATCATCCTGTGTCTTAGACTCCAGTGAGCCACTGAGTTACTCCTTAAATACTAATCTTATAGAAGCCAATTTGTTTTTCAATGGTTGAGAGTATAAGATATTGGACTGGAGAGATATCTCAGCCAGTAAAGGTATTTGCTGTACAAGGCTGATGACCTGAGTATAATCCCAGCAACCCATGTGAAAAGGCAGATATGGTAGTACACATCTGTAATTCCAGCCCTTATACAGTGAGATGAGAGGCAGAGACAGAAATTGCCTGGAAGCTTGTGAGCCAACTGGACTATAACAAGTAATGCAGAGAATTGAGACCTTGACCCAACAAAGTCAGAGGGAACCAACCAGCTCCTAAAATGTGTCCTGATTTATACATGTGTACATGTAAATAATAATTTAAAAAAATTAATATAAGCTTTTAGTGTATCCACGTTTAAGAAGCTATAAGAAGCCATCGTAGAGGCTAGTCTTTTTGTTATTGTTGCTATGCTTTGAAAAGTTCTAATGACTGATTAGTAATATTCAAAACTTCCTAATTTTGTTCTTGTTCATATCTTTTTGTTTTGCATGAAAGGTTAATCTAGTATGTGTGGGACAAAATACATGCTCCCAGCAGGAATTGAGGGGTCCAAGTCTTTCATCCATCAATCAGCAGACCTCAGAGAACTCAGGAGAGAAACCACAGGAAGAGCCTTCTGTTCCTCTTATGGTAAATGCTGTTAACAGCACTTTGCTGTTCCCAGCTGCCAACCTACCAACCCTTCCTGTTCCTGTAAGTGGCCAGTTATTGACAGACTCCAGGTAAGCTAAATGTCCTGGAAATGGCAGATATGTGAGTGGCATGTATCATTTCTTTTCATGACCTGCAATGTCATGTTGTATAAGAGATGAACAGTTCTGGTTTTTTAAAAATCTGTATGTTGAAAAAAATTTTAAATATTGGCTACAATTCTTATTCCAAGCTTATTTTACAGTATTTGTTTACTTTATACTTTTTATTGAATTAAACACTTTCAGCAGTCTCTCTGAAAACTGGGAAGTACCTTTGTTTCTGGCTTTGACTGCATTATTAATGCACAGAAAATTACTTGACATGTGTTCTGTCTGATGTTTCCTTTGCCTTCCTTCAGAAGCTATTTGGGATAAGTGTAAATGATTCTTTGTGCCAAGGTCTATCTCCACACTATTCCCCAATTTAGAAGGATTTTTCTAGAATTCAAAAAATAATACAAAATTTCTTATTTGTTTTACATTTTTGTCTTTTACATTTTATATCTCTTAACTTGTGATTTAATAGGAATTTGTAAAACTACAAGTAATTTGTACTTGTTTAACATTTTAATACGGTTCCTTAAGAGAACTTTAGCAGTATTAGACAGATACAGTTGACTGCTCCAGTGTCTTTAAAAGCAAACTGTTATATAAGTGGTTTGTTACCTGTCCTTCTTGTCATTTTGAAATCTGGACATCACTAATGGTTTCAGGTTCATCACAAGAAATGTACTAGGTCCCCTAACACACACTGCCTGAGCTTAGGTCTTAGGCCTTTAACCTGCACCATAAATGAAGTGTGCTTGAATTTCGAAAGCCATTCTGTCCTGCCACATGGAGGGGTGGTTGTTACTGTACTAACACAATAACCATTGGGTCCCAGAAAAACATTCAATGGTTATCTTTATTTGAACAAATTAGTATTCTCAAAGGCAGTAAATATTTCATTTTACTTACACCATGGCCAGTTTTATCCATAAGCAGTTTTATCCTCAACCTAACAGTCAACATTGTTGGCAATGTTTTACTAGAGTTAGTTTAAAATTCTAATATGTAAAGTGCTTTTATTTTTCATCGTGTCTCAAGAGTTTTCTCTTTCAGATGTGTGAATCAAAGTATTCATGAATTCTTGCCACAGAGTGGACCAGAAACAAAAGAAGGTAGTGTTTCATTATAATGACTTCATCCAGCTTATTTGGGTAGACTCTTTTGGAGTTTCTCAGTGTCTATACAGTGACTGTGGTGTAGGAAGAATGTGGAGGGAAAAGAATGATTTTATAAAGCCTCAGACTATTTCAGACAAAAATAGAAAAATATTAGTCACATCTTCCTAGTTCAGAATCCTTTGACATTTTTCTATTAAGCTTCTCAGTGTATTAATCTGAAACGTCATAATTACAAAGGTTTGTTAGTCTTACATTCTGTTTGGTGGTATAGCAGAGGCATTTACATAGAAGATAGTTTTGTTGGTTAAGTAATAAAGACACAGTTGGTTATTCACTTCCTCCCCTCATATGACTGGCATCTTTCCTACTAACAGTAGGAGCGGGGCTATTTGAAATAGAATTACTGCACTAAGACTTGGTTCATACTCACTAGATACAAAACATAGTTCTAAGTAGTTAGAAAAGTAGTTAATAGGAAAAAAAAAGGTGAGAATTCCCACGGGAAAAGAGGCATTACTATTAGGACAGACAGTTAGGATGCAAAGAAAGTGACCAGGAAGAACTGATATAAGATTTAAGTAAGAGGGAAAGGGGACTGCCCGTGCAGCACGCTTTGTGAACTTGTTTCAGCACAGTGAATGACAAGTGTAGATCTTTCAGGTGGCAGGATTCCTGTTAATGTTCCAAGCACCAAAGATACTTTCAGTGCTTTCAGATGAGCAGTGCAAGAGAGGAAGAAAGAGAAATAAAGCCTGAGCAACCCAAGCTGAATAAAATGAAAAGCATCCTTAAGATTTATAACATAGTAGGAGGGAAAGATTTACAATATGACCAGAAGCAGGTAGTACTTGAGCTAAGGATACTATTCATGAAAAAACTAACTTGGTGTAAACTTTTTTTTCTATAAAAGGTTAATTCTTGACCTTATTCATAATGTTATTACAAAGATAAACATGAATAAATGAAAGCCCAATCAATGATAATAAAAGTAGTGATCATTATTGACATTGGTAAATTTTAATTGTAATTACTACAATCATGTGCCTTCTAATGTGTTCTGATTGGCATATTGATAGTACATTTTGTCCCACTCCTTTGTTCTAGTGTGTGAAACAAATAAAGTTGCCAGTACTAATGATTTTCATACAACTCCAAACACATCATTGGGAATGGTTCAAGGAACACCCTGCAAAGTACAGCCATCACCAACTGTCCACACCAAGGAAGCATTAGGTAAAGTATTTTGTTTGTATGTATAGTGCCTCCCATAAATTAATAAAAACTGATTTGCAACATGTTGACACATATTTCTTCTGTTCTTTAAGGTTTCATCATGGATATGTTTCAGGCTCCAACACTTCCTGACATTTCTGATGATAAAGATGAATGGCCATCTCTAGATCAAAATGAAGATGCATTCGAAGCCCAGTTTCAAAGTAATGATTTACTTAAAAGCTATTAAGTATACAGTATCACAGGAAGTTGTCATGATCATTATCAAGAAGTAACTATGACCCTGTTTTGAATAGTATGCCATGTAAGAGCAGGGAATGAATGAATTACATATATGACAGTTTGAAAAGGTTGCAGTGTATGTGATAATTGATTTGGGCTTTTTTGTTGTTGTTGTTGTTGTTGTTGTTATGTTGGATATTTTTTGTTACTATTTAATACTGAGTGCTAAAGGACAAAATCATCATGGGTGGGAATGGTAGGGAAAGTAAGTTCTTAGCATAAGGCTTAAGTACCTTCTGGGAAAGATGTCTGCGTAGAATTTGGAACGCAGCATTTCTGGAAGCCAAAGATAAGTAGAATAGTTAGAATTGAGAAGACTGGAAATGAAAACTCAGGGGTTAATTTTTTTCTTAGAGGACATGAACAACAACAAAAACTCAAAAGTTTTTTTTTTTTGTTTTGTTTTTATTTTGTTTTTGTTTTTTGTGCTACTTTTGTTGAGTGTGCTCTGAGCAGCATTATAGGAAGGAGGACACTGCTCTGTATGACAGATCTCTACGGGGCCCTAAGTGACCCAGTGACCATGAATCAGTCAATTTACCTCATTGCAAAATACCTTATGTCATTATCTAGCACCTATTTTTTTTTTAAGAGATTTAAGTATGATTTTTATAGGTAGCTGAAGTTTAGCCCAAAGGATAATGCCTTTTCATAACACAATAATGAGATGCTATTTTGTTTTCCTGTAGAAAATGCAGTATCTTCGGACGATAGGGGAGTTAAAAAGATTATGACTTTATCATCTGCTTTTCATATTTTTGAAGATGGAAACAAAGAAAATTATGGGTAAAGAAAACATCTATTTTAAATAAGCCTGGGAGAAATATATGTCACCAAAATGCCATAAAAGGCTGAAAGTTTTAAGCAGAAAGGAGATAGGGTGGACTGTTCAGCAGATGTTCTGGGTTGGAGTTCCAGCGTTGCTACTAAGAAGCCTTTTAACCACAGTGAGGAGCCAGTGTGCTATGCATGAGTTCCAAGACCACAGACCTCCCATAGCAGAAGCACAGCTGCAAAAGAAATGAAATCTAGTTATAAGCTGCCAGAGAACAGATGAACTCTCTGGCTTTGAACTTACATTAAATGTGGATGACTCTGCCAGTATATTCATAAAGTGTAGGGCCAATAAAATAGAACAGAAGGTCCTCTATAGAGAAAATGTTTTAGCTGGGTTGTGGTGGCGCATGCCTTTAATCCCAGCACTTAGGAGGCAGAGGCAGGTAGATTTCTGAGTTCAAGGCCAGCCTGGTTTACAGAGTGAGTTCCAGGACAGCCAAGGCTACACAGAGAAACCCTGTCTCGAAAAACCAAAAAAAGAAAAAGAAAAAAAAAGAGAGAAAATGTTTTAGGGTAGAAGAAAGACATTGGGCATAGAATGAGGTATTTTTAGGAATTTTCATTATTAAAATAAGTGAAATTATGTGAGTTAGGTATCTTGGCATGCTGAGGTAGAATGGAGACAGCATGACCAGGTTGCAGAAGTGATGCTAGAACAGGCACTAGAAATAAGACTTAAAATGTTACCTGATACCTGAGACATCTACAGTCAAGGCCCCTGTTTTCATTTGCTTCTAAAACTTGGAGCCCAGTGTACTAAAAACATCTTATTTGTAGTTAATTCAATTTGGACACAGTTTTGCTTTATAGTTGCTATGAAAGTAAGGAGTCTCTAAAACTATTGACTCAATAAGTAGGATAAGTGACAAATTATTCTAACACTTTTAGCTTATTTATTTCATCTGTATATTTTATGATTTGTATTTACACAAATCTTCCTTTAGCTTACCACAGCCGAAAAATAAGCCCGTAGGAGCTAGGACCTTTGGAGAACGATCTCTCAGCAAATATTCATCAAGATCAAATGTAAGTAAACCTCTGCTTCAATAGTGAAATTTGTCTTATAATCCATTCTTCATTTTACCAAATGTTTATGCTCATCAAATGGCACAAGGTGTACACAACTTCTAGAAAATCCAGTGTTGCATGAAAAATGTGTTTGTCAACAGAGTTGAATTCTATACATAAGTAGAGAAAATAAAAACGGGTTTGTTCTTGTTGTTTTTGTTTGTTTGTTTTTTGGAGGGGAAACTGGGAAAAGAAATTTACATGTAAATAAAGAAAATATCTAATTAAAAAAAACTGATATATAAAAATGTTGGAAACTCACCCACAAATTTAATATTAGAACTACAATATAATAAACAGAAGATTCTTGTGAAAAAAAAAAACAAAAAACAAAAACAAACAAAAAAGAAAAGAAAAACAATTATGTGATTCTTGCCCCTCAAGAGCCATTCCTTTAGCTAGGAGGTGCCATCCAGGGCTACGTATTTTTTCTTAGACATAAGAATTGAGACTTACAGTGGACTATTAGTGAGAAACCCAGAGAACTGAATTGATGAAAATGAAGCATCAACAGCATACCACAGCAGACTCCTGTTCATTGGTTCACAGCATTCCTATGTGTTAGCAACCATTGTACCTAGACTTTAATTGTGGCCCAGAGTGTTCCCCATGTTTATGTTTACAGTTTCCTGAAACACTGGACAGGAGCTTAGATTCAGTGCCACTACTTTAAAACTTTTGTTAAACTATTTTGCTACATGTTTTTTGTTTGTTTGTTTGTTTGTTTGTTTATTTATTTATTTATTTTTTGAGATAGGGTTTCTCTGTGTAGTCCTGAGTATCCTGGAACTCACTCTGTAGACCAGGCTGGCTTCGAACTCAGATCCATCTGCCTGCCTTTGCCTCCCAAGTGCTAGGACTAAAGGCATGTGCCACCACTTCCCGACTCTGCTACATGTTTTAACAAACAAAAAAGGTATACTTTCTATATATGCTGATGCTGAGCAGAAACTGACATATTTATTACCATCCAGTTTTTCCTTCAATACTGGAAAAGATGGTAGAATTTGTAAGAAGGTGTGGTATATAGAATATGTGCAGTATTTTAAGAACTGAGAGGATTTATTGAGTTTAGTTTTGACTAAACTTTAGTTCTCTTTCCCCATGGATTCTAAAACTCACCCTATAATTACACTTTTAAAGATATGTCTGATTTTATAGGCCATGTCAGTGGAAATAGAAGATGACCCTATGCCAGAAATTATGGATGTGATTATTTTAGTTTTGTCTTTTTATAAAGTGAGGTGGAGGGGTGGAGCACAAGAACCAACTTGAACAAGTCAGTGGTCAGACCTGGGACAATTTGAAAGAATAAGTAATATAATATTGTATTATAACCCAAGAAATAAAATGAATATCCATATTCAAACAATAGGAGAGAGGGATCAGATCTCCCTTAACAGAAGCATTCCAAGGAATGTAGAAGGTCGCCATTAGAACACTAAGATAGTAACTGCTATAGGCATGGATGACTACTGACGTTATTGAGAAGTGGTGTCTACATAGCTTCTTACCAAAATTATCACTTACTATACTGGTTTAACATTTCACCAAGACAGCCAGAAAGATGGCTGAGCAGGTAAAGGCATTTGCCGCCAAACCTGAAGACGAGAGTTTCATCCCTGGAACCACGTGGTAGATTGACTCCCAAATTTGTCCTCTGACCTCCACATGTGAGCCTTGGTACATTTGTGTATCAAGTACATACCCACAGATAAGTTAATGTATATTTTTCTACTGGTTCTTTTGATGAAGCCCCGTGGAAGGTAGAGTTTACCTCCCTTTCAGTATGGGCAGGATATGGTGATTTACATCAGAAAAGACAGTGGGGAGAGGTAAAAGAATTTAGTAAGGAAACCTTAGAGATATCTGACCAAGTGGTTGGGTCAATGTCACCAGTAATAAGTTGTGTTTATAGCACATAGCCTCAAAGTTACTCTAGATCCTGCCCTCAATTCAAAAATGTCTGTGTAATAAAGGGTAGGAAAGATCCATAGGTGGCTGTAGTCAGAAGCAATTGAATAGACAGAACAGCCATGTGCTATATGTTGACTTATGTTGAAGGTTGGAAAGGAAGTAGAAAAACCAAATAAGGATTCCAGGATATCATTTTTAACAATAAACCACATTTTGGATAAGATTACTATTAAAGGGAACTAACAGAGAATTCTTTACTATCTTTTTAACTCTTTTCAAATTTAAAGAATAATGTATAAGGTAAAAACATGTCCGATTCTTATGCACCTGCATTGAAGTATACTAAAAACAAAGTTTAAATCTATATATTTTTTTTAATCTTAAAATGTTTGAGGTTTTGTTTTATTTTTTGAGAAAGGAGCTTGCTGTGTTGTTCAGAATGATTTTGAACTCCTAAGTTCAGGTGACCCTCTACCTCTGCACCCTCCTGAGAAGTTTGTACTGCAGGGCTTTGCTAACTGCTGGACTTAAAGTGTTGAATTTCATCAGCAAAGCAGACAAATTGAATTTTCCAATTTGTCTTCTGTTATAGGAAATGCCTCACACTGATGAGTTTATGGATGATTCAACAGTATGTGGTATTCGCTACAACAAAACCCTAGCTCCCAGTCCTAAAAGTATAGGAGACTTTACATCTGCTGCTCAGCTTTCATCTACACCATTCCACAAATTTCCAGCAGATTCAGTGCAGATTCCAGAAGATAAAGGTGAGTGTTCAGCTATCTTCTTCAAAAATACACTGTTTGTTATTATAGAGGTTTTTTTTTGAAAATTATATAGAAGTTTGAAAATTGTAAAGACATTTAAAATTCACTTATGTGTGTACATGTTTTTGTTGTTGCTGTTGTTTTAGTTTTTGATGGTTTGTCTTCATAGTCTATATTTTTAAATTTTAATAAGTAGGTAGAAAGTGAAAAAACATGTGTAGTCACTTATAGACATATATCCAATAGGATTATGTTGTATTGTGATAGCTAAGCAAAAACAACTACAAAAAGATTAAATTATTTAACTATTAGAAACAATGAACTTATATTTCCTAATCTAATGAGTAATGAATAACCAGTTTTATCCATGATGTATCTTCAAATATTACTTTAGAAACAGACACAAGTATATCATATAGAGAAGATTACATTTTAGCTTTTTTTTTTTTTTTTTTTTTTTTTTGGTTTTTCGAGACAGGGTTTCTCTGTATAGCCCTGGCTGACCTGGAACTCACTCTGTAGACCAGGCTGGCCTGGAACTCAGAAATCCACCTGCCTCTGCCTCCCAAGTGCTGGGATTAAAGGCGTGTGCCACCACCGCCTGGCCACTTTTTAACATTTTTATCTAACTTCAAGAAAAGTATTATAAAACTACTTTTAGTCCTCATTTCAACCAAACCTAATATAACCTTTATATAAAAGATACACATGTGTGGGCTGTCAAGACAGCTCAGCAGTTAAGAACATTGGATACTCAGACATCCAGAGTTTGGTTCCTAACATCCATATGCCAGCTCCCAACAGTTTGCAACTCTACTTCCACAGGATCTGATAGCCTTTTCTGATAGTCCCTCTGTAGGAACTGTACCCTGGGATGCGCAGACATACAAGTAAAACACCCATGCACATAAAATAACTTTTTGTTTTTTAAAAAGAAAAAATCTACATTTGAATTTAACTCTAATGTCACTGCATTGAACACAGATATTAGGTACTAAAAGTTACAAACTCTGAGATCTGGAGCATTATGTCATTTTGATAACTGCCATTTACCAGCTAAATTATATCACTCTCAGGATTCTTTAAATGTGTAATTGTTTCCCAAAACAATAATGAATGTCTGGGAGATGGCTTATCAGGTAAAACTGCTTGCTGCCAAGCTTGAAGACGTGAGTTGATCTCTAGGATCCACAAGGTAAAATGAAAGAACTGACTCCTACAAGTTGTCCTCTGACCTCCATATATATGCAGTGACATGTACTCACTTAAGCACACAACACACAAACATAATTTTTAAAAATTTTAAATCAATAATTAACTTCTGAAGAATTTTACTTCACTAGATGGAAGATATTCTAATGGCATTGTGAGCCTAAAAATTGACTAAGGAGTAAGGATATTTTCTTAAGAGTATTAACCCAATATGTTTTATTTCTTTTTTAAATCTTAGAAGTTAGTTCAAAATTCCAATTATTTTTTAATGCCATCACAAGTATGCCAGTCATAAAAATTTTGAAGCTTTTCAAATTAAGGAAAATTAATCTGTGAAGAGTTCTTCAAAGTGTCAAAAGTGTCAGACTGTTCTTAGGATAGTGATTTCCACCTTAGCCACTGTGATGCTATAAAGTAGAAGCTAATGTTCTAATACTAAATAAGTATTAGTACTTGTTTTAAGCAACTGTCAGATAAAAGTTAATCCAGTATAACAATTGGCTAAGTTTAACCTATAGTTATGCCCTGTCTACTGTCAATAAAGATAGATTGCTTTGTCTTGTTTTTTACATTAGAAAAGAACAGTTGTTTAAGTGCTGCCAATATCTAAATCCATGCAAATTAATGCTGTCTCTCCAGTTTGTTAAAAAGATACACAAATCTCTTTATAAATCCTTCTGTAAGCGTTATAACCTTTTATTCCCTCTTAGTGTCTTCAGGTATGTGCTGCCCCTGTGCCAGTGACTTTCTTTAGTCTGGTCATCATGTCTGTAACCTCCTATTTATTCTTTGAACCCTAATTATAATTATTTTCATAGCACTTTTTACTATGGGACACTGTTTAGAAATTGTAGTGAAAGTCAGTATTAAAAGGAATTTCAACCTCTTTAACCTATCAAATGTTTGTATCTATATGTGCATATAATATGTCTGTAATTTTTTTTATATTTCAGAAAATGTGGTAGCCACACAGTATATACATATGGCTTTGGATTCTTGTAAAGAAAACATAGTGGACCTCTCAAAAGACAGAAAGCTTGGGTATTGTGTTTGTCGTTCTCCTCATCCATTGTAGTTTTTATCTTTAAGATATTATAAATACCTTATCTCAATTCAATGGTAGCTTTGAGTCAAAAGGTATTGTTTATAAATGTAAACATAGTAGTGAACCTAAGCACTTGGTATATCGAAACAGCTTGCTAACAGATCCCTGAGCTAACATATTCTGAAATTCATATCAGGGTTCAAACTATAAGTCTTCTTTATAATACCAAGACTCCAATGTGTCAACTATTGCAAAACTGCTGAAACACAAATTGTGCTTTATACACCCACTTAATTGAGAAAAACAATGCCTTTTAATAGAAGATAGGATGTTTAAGCCTTTTTAGGTACTGGTCAAAGGTAAAGTTCCATTGTACTGGCTGGTATATGTAAAAGATAAAAAAAGTAGTTGACCATTTTTTTTTTTTTATTGTAATTAGTCACAGTGTTTATGCTTTCTATGTACTATAGCCTTTTAATCCTTGGAACAACTTGAGTTATAACAGTTGTCGTGTTACATTTTATTTAGCACATAGGCAAAATCACAAACATAAAGTTCATGAATGAGAATCCTGTCATATGTTGGTTTGTCTTAGTGTTATAAAAAGCCATTTAGAATGAAAAATACGTAGTCTTGATTATAGTAGTGCTATTTAGATGTAACTTTGGGGAATAGACTCTTTCCTTCCCACAGTTACTATTAAATAACAAATATGTCATGTTACCTGTTTACCTTAGATATTAAGTGATTTTGATTATATTTCTGTTGATTTCTATATCTTAGTAGTCATATACTTATTTATACATACTTGTTTAATGAACATTATTTGATCAACTCAGTCTTTGAGTTAATTTTGAAATGCTATGCTTACAATGAAAAGAAGCTATTTTATTTTCATCAGATCTAATAGGCTTCTAATCACATGGAGTTTTTGTTTTCTCTTTTTTTCTACATCCAGTCCAATTCAAGAGAAAATTTCAGCATCTTTACCCTGTCCTAGTGAACCTGCCACAGGTGTTTTGCTCACCCAGGAAGCAGTGTTCGGCCATGAGGCTTTTAAATGCACAGGCACTGACCATGCGATGGTGGAAGACCTACCAGATGCCAGCGCTGGGCTCCAAGTTGAATGCGTGCAGACTAGTTTACTTGGAAATGGCAGTGCTTCAAGTATGCACACATGCTCAATCCTAGCTTTCCCATAAGAATGATAGCATTGAAAAGCCATTCCATGAAACAATTGACTGGGAACTTAAATACACTGAATAGAAAATAAACTTAGACAAACTTGTGACTATTATCACAAAATAATTCATTACTAACAGATATGAGATCCCTCAATCCATTTTAATCTTGACAGACAACAAGATCATTACTATTACAAAAAGGAATTAGGAGTCTGAAGAGATGGTATACTGGTTAAGAGAACTACTGACTATTCTTCCAGAGGACTCAGGTTTGGTTTTCAACATCTGCATGGTAGCTCACAACTATCTATAATTCTAGTTCTGGGGAATCTGAAACCCTCATGTGATCTCTCTTGGCACCAGGCGTAAATAAATCTTTTTTAAAAAAAATTTTTTTTTAAAGAGTTCAAGGTTAAGAGTTTACTGTGTGTCAAATATATAATCTCATATTACCCTCTACCCTGTATGTAACAGAACAATTGGTCAAGACCAAATATTAAGAGAGATCATCCTCTGTCCCTTGTTATACAGAAAGTTCAGCTTGAGAACACAGACTCTGGAGATAGATTAAGTTCTAAGGCTAGGTTCTAATTTCCAGCTCCCCAACCAACTTTATGCTTGTTTCTCATTAAAGTGAGGTTAGGTAGAGAGATGATTCAGGGGTTAAAAGCACTGGCTGATCTTCCAGAGGACTCAGGTTCAATCCTCAGCACCCACATGGTGTCTTACAACTGTCTGTAGCCCCAATTCCAGGAGATCTGATGCCATTCATATCACATACATATATGAATGAATGTATGAATGTAGGCAAAACAAGCAGTACATATTAAAAAATTATATCTTAATATAAAGGTCATACTAGTACCTACTTTAGAGGCTTATGACAAGAACTAAATGAGTTCATAAATCCCAGAACTTTGTTCTGTGTACTAAGTAGTAACCATGTTGGAGAGTAGCCCTTTTTTTTTGGCAGTAAGAATAGTATTTTATTTCTCCCCCACCCCCACTACACTTTTCCCTTCTCATTCCCACAGCAAGGCTACAATCAGAAAGAAATAAGTTTCGGGGAGGCAGGAATAGGAGGGGGGAGGGGATATGGGTAAAAACAGTCAAATCACAATAGGAATTTCCCCAAACAGGTTAATTCCCCTTAGTCATCCTCTTCGCTCTCATCGTCATCGGGTTCTCTTTTTTCTCTTCTGACTCCCTTCTTCAGCAGCAGCTTCTTTGTCATCATCCACTTCCCCGATGTTGTAACCTTCCTCTTCCTCTCCTTCTTCCTCCTCATCCTCTTCATCTTCCACTAGCTGGGCATATTCATCACACTCCTCCTCATCTTGTTGTCATCCTCCACGTAGCTCTCAACATTGGAGTCAGGGGCCTCCTTGTTGTCTCTGTCATAGCCATCGTGGTACATGACCTGGGGCAAGAGCTTGAACATGTTTTCTCGGTAAGCATTCAGGTTGGTCACCTCACAGTTAAACAGGTCTAGGCCCTTAAGATTCTCTAGCTTCTTCAGCGGCTCTATTGTGCTGAGATCTTTTATTTTGTTGCCACTTAAATTTAGATGCTTAAGGTTTGGACATTTCTCTGCCAAAACTTCCAGGTCCCCTGAGATTCTGTTTTCACTTAATTCAAGCTTCTTGAGTTTGTTTAACTCGTAAGTTCGTTATGGAGGTGAGGCCTACATTGATTATACTTAGAAATTCCAGTTCTTCAAACTCATCCCTGAGGCCTTCGATTTTGCTTTCAATTGACTTACAGTTATCCAGGACCAGCTCTTTCACATCAGAGGGCGTCCTGTCCCGCAGCTCTAAATCCATTTGTCCATCTCCATCTCTCGAGCTCTCTCTTTGCAGAAGATCTGTGCCAGCGGAATTCAATCAATAAACCCCAAACCCATGGCTCTGCGTTTTAGGACTTTGAAGGCTCAACCAGCTCTGCTCAGTTCCCTGAAAGTAGCCTTTTCAAATCACCACTAATAGAATGCTTTATAACACTAAATTGGAGAGGGATTTTTTTTTTTTTTTGTCTTCCCTTTAGGAATTGTTTCCCTATACACAGTATTCTTTTTCATGCAAATTCTTCATAAGTAGTGTATTTTATGTGTATTAGTGGGGGAGACAATGAAAGCGTATGTCTGAGCACACTAGAAGCAGTTAATGTTCATGTGTACCTTTAAGGTGTGCAACTATACTTTTTAAAGGTGCAAATCCAGGTCCAGATGAGCTAGTTGATTCCCTTTGTCACAACTGGATAGTCAACTTAAATTTGTAGACCTCAGGTGTCAGAAATGACAGAACTACTGATTGTAGCTTCTTAATTGAACCAGTGCCCTACATGGGGTAAGAGTTTGAAAGCATATTTAATGAATATATGTACTTATCTAAGATTTTTGTTAAAATGTTTGAATGCTGAATTTATGGTTTTTTGGGTTTTTTTATTTTTGGTTTTTGGTTTTTTCCTATTTAAGACTTCACTATTGAGGACCCATGGGATGATGAATTGATTCTTAAACTTCTATCTGGGCTTTCTAAGCCAGTTACTTCGTATTCAAATACTTTTGAGTGGCAGAGTAAACTTCCAGCCATCAAGACCAAGACAGAATTCCAGTTGGGTAAGAATTATATTTGTAATAGAATTATGAATTCTTATTTGTAAGAAGCTGTTAGTAACTCTGAGATTCTCCTACCCTTTCTGTTGGGCACAGGACAATGGGAGAAGTCCATGTGGGTGGGGAGGGAGCAGTCCTGGGTCCCTGGGCCTTACAGAGGCCAGGGACAACAGGTCTTGGGCATCGAAGGACATCTCTGGATACCAAGCAAGTGGGGCCCTGGGGAAGGTGCTGAGTGATTCCCACACTGGCAAGAGTCCTTGGTCCTGGCAGCTGGAAACGCTGGGAGGCCTTCCTGCGGGAAATTAGATGCTGCTCTTTAGGAGAATGCCTATTCCATTGCTACAGCACAGCGAGAATAGATGAAAGGAGGCAGTCCATGGTTTTAAGGCATTTATTGTAGAAAGGCAGAAAGAGAGAATAGAGAAGCAGGGGCCAGCCATGGCCAGATGGGAAGAGGTGGGAAAGGGAGGGTGAGAGAGGGGGAACAAGAGAGCAAGGGCAAGAGGGTAAGAGAGGCAAGAGAGAGTGAGGAGGGGGCAAGCAGCTCCTTTTATAGCAGGCTGGGCTACCTTGCTGTTGCCAGGTAACTGTGGGGCAGGGCATACCTGGCTGTAGCCAAATAACTGTGAGGGTGGAGTCCAGCCAGAATACCAGGAGCTTGGGGCATCGCCCTACGTGATTGTTGGCCACAGGATTATGGAGTTGAGGGCTTGTGGTATCAGGAGCCTAGTGTCTGGGAGCGTAGCTCATGGTTCCATCCCTTGTAAAATTTTCTACTGGCTCTCTGGAGTAAGCCTCACTCAACCAGAACATAGACTGCTTTTCACAGTCCAGCACCTTTCCACCTTCAAGAAAGTCAATATCTGCCATATTGAGAAATTTTGTTAAGCAATGATACTGGAATTGTGATTGCTATTGGGACTTTAATTTGGCAATAATTTATAAAAGTTAAAAATACATGTGCTCCTGGATAGAGATGTTCAGAGGTTAAGAGCACTTTCAGGAGACCTCAGTTTGGTTTACAGTGTCCATGTTGGGCAGCCCACAACCCTCTAAGTCAAAAACTTCTAAAATACAAAATTGACCTAACCATTCTAAACTAAATACAGATATTTATGCACTTATGCTTTGGTTGTTTGTTTTTTTTGTTTTTGTTTTTGTTTTTTTTATTCTATAAAATATGCACATTTTCCAGAAAGCTTTACAGATTTCTGTATGTTCTTTCTGGTACCTCAACAATTGTACACAGGAGATACTGCAGGTAATGGAAGGGCCAGGACCCAAAGCCACACAGCTCAGTACACTGAGGTGTCAGGGCTGCTTTCACCCCTCTTACAGAGTTTGTTCAGAAAGTTCTTTCTTGGTAGGTTATGTTTTACTTTCATCTAAGTCTGGGAAAACTTCCCCCAGATTATACCCATTTTTAAAAATGTATTAAAGTAGTTCAGACACTGGGAATTCTTCACCTTATGGCTTTTTGTCAGTTTTTTTGTATCATTTTCCAAGGTTCTTTGCTGGTCTATGTGAATCACCTTCTTGGAGAAGGAGCCTTTGCTCAAGTCTTTGAAGCTATTCATGGAGATGTGAGAGATACCAAAAGTAAACAGAAATGTATTTTGAAGGTAAATGATAAGAATAACTTCTTGTATAATGTAGATGTGAATTTTTGGAAGTTGTTAGCCTCCCTTACTGACTCCCCTTTAAATACTGATGTCAATGAGGCCGTAATCAACAGTTAAACACAACTATCTTAGGAAGACTAAGAATTATCTTACCACTAAGATTATTCTGCAAGCTTTATACTGTTGACCATTGCTTAGCTTATCTTCATTTTTTTTGTCAGTATCTTTACTGGGAGGAGTTACTTTCTTGCTATTTCTTTATAGAATATGGATAAAGATATGTGTATCACATACCTGTTTTGATCTGCAGGTGCAGAGACCTGCCAACTCCTGGGAATTCTACATTGGGATGCAGCTGATGGAAAGACTAAAGCCAGAAGTACATCACATGTTCATCAAGTTTTATTCTGCTCATTTATTCCAGAATGGCAGCATATTAGTAGGGGAGCTCTACAGCTATGGGACATTACTAGTAAGTATCTAGTTTTCATACTGTGAACATGAAATATATGTGCGTTTCTGGGGTTTTTTTTTTTGTGTGTGTTGTTGGTTGGTTGGTTGGTTGGTTGGTTTTTCAAGACAGGGTTTCTCTGTATAGCCCTGGCTATCTTGGAACTCACTCTATAGACCAGGCTGGCCTCAAACTCATATTTCTGGTTTTTACCTACACTATTTTTCACAGTTGGAACTTTTGTTGGAATAGAGAGCAGGGATAAAGGCCTTGACTTGAAATTTCATTAAATCTTCTACAACCAATTTAGGATGCCATTTGCCTTATTTCTAGAATGTCATTAACCTCTATAAAAATACCCCTGAAAAAGTGATGCCTCAGGCTCTCGTCATTGCTTTCGCTATCAGAATGCTTTACATGGTTGAACAAGTCCACAGCTGCGAAATCATTCATGGAGACATTAAGCCAGATAACTTCATACTAGGAGACAGGTAAGTGTGACACTTTAATGGAGTTCTTCCCTCATATTTCACTTTGTCCATCCTATGGGTATTGTTTTGCCATCTTTTGTTAGGTATCCTTTTGTTAATATGTGCTCATAGACCCTGGTCCTTGTTTGTATTTAATGTAGATTTTTGGAACAGAATGATGAAGACTTAGCTACCGGCTTGGCATTGATTGACCTGGGTCAGAGTATAGATATGAAACTTTTCCCTAAAGGAACTGTATTTACAGGAAAGTGTGAAACATCTGGTTTTCAGTGTCCTGAGATGCTCAGTAACAAGCCATGGACCTACCAGGTATGGAAGGAAAGTAAGAGGTTTTGTTTTCATTTTGTTATTTTTTTTGAGACAAGATTAATCTGTGTAACCCTGACTACCTGAACTCTGTAGACCAGGCTGGCCTTGAGTTCACATCGATCACCTGCCTCTGCCTCTGCCTCCTAAATGGTGGACTAAAGCCACTTGCCACCACCACCTGGCAGGAAAGCAAGAGATTAGAAAACATTTTCTTTATTACACTTAACGGACTTGCAAAATGAGTTTAAAGTGCCAGGTAGTTTGAACTAGTCTCTTGGGCACTGAAGGAAAGGTAGATGTAAATCTTAAGAGGAAGAAGAAATTCTACTTCTGAACAGACTTCCTTATTAGTTCAGATTCTGTCAACAGCAGGAAAACAAAAACATTCTGTGGGAAAGTTTCAGAATTTCCAACAAAGTATTAGCTGGCAAGTAAAGAAGATATTACTAGTTAGGATAAATATAAATGTTTTGAGCCTGAGTTAATAAAACAAAACAGCTGCCCAGTTTCCAGATAGAGAGCTGTGACTTCCAGAAGCCACAATAAAGGGAGCACAAGTAGGGCTTTATTTCTGGTTGGTTACTAACAGTAAAGCTTCAGGTAGATGAATGCTGATGTTGGCATGGATAGAGAAAGGATAGTTTGCTATCCTACAGATTTGACTAGATTAGAATGTTCTGTTCTATTATGAACATATCACACAGAGGTACTGGTGTGCAGTGAAACAATAACCACCAAAGTCCCAGGAAATAGGATTGGAAGAACTGCCAAACTGTGCTTGTTTGCAGGAAGTGATAGAACAGAGGACTTGTAGAAGACATTATTTAAATGATGGTAGAGCTTCCCAAAGGGTTACCTCAGAGGCAGTAGTATTTGTGTTCATAGAAGGCTCAATGAGAGCTTGGACAGGCATTCAGTGAACAAATCATTGGCTTTTGGAATTCTGTAAACCTAAAATACTGTGGTTATTTAGCTTCTAAGTTAGACACATATTTTAATATACCTACAGGTAAGTTACTGTTTACAGTGCATATATCTGTTTTCTTCATAGGTTGATTACTATGGAGTTGCTGCAACAATATACTGTATGCTCTTTGGCACTTACATGAAACTAAAAAATGAAGGAGGAGTCTGGAAACCTGAAGGTCTTTTTAGAAGGTAGGTTATTGGAATTGATGCTATAGTGAAAAAAAAAACAGTAACAGTAAAATAGTATATTTTATCTAGCCAGAAAATGAGCCTGAATAGTATAGTAACAGAGCATAATCCTGACATTAGGCACTGAACAAATCTAGCATTCAGTGTCCCTTGTGAAACCATTGAGAGTTCCTGGGCATGCATGTAGCATCCTTCTTTTGACTGTTTCTTTTTAGTAAAGTCAATATCAGTGAGCCTTGCAGTTTTGTTTATTGTCTTGTGTACGTAAATGAGAATAATAATGATCCTGCTTTTTCAAATTTTATAAGCAAAGGAAATAACACAAGTGAAGCTGTTTTGTTAATTATAAGAAGGTAACTTCTATTAAGCTCCAGCCATATGTGACTTTAGTATAAAATGCTTGAAAGTTAATGATTGGTCTGGAGCTTGTTGTGTCGGTATTGTTTCCAGAGTAACACTCTGTAAACATAACACTGGTGATACCAAATTGAAACTAATTATTCTATGTGTGCATGTTCCCATATATCATTAACTTTTTAAGGATATAATAACATATATAGAAAAAAAAATCACTCGTTTATAGCCTAATGGAATTTTACATGTTTATTCCTTCTTGAGAAAGTTGATGGGGATTTCCTTAATTCTCCCCACATCCACTTCCACAGCAGAAAAGGGAAAGAGTTGGCAGAAATTTGATAAACATCATGTACAGTAGGTTCAAAACCCAAAAGAAAACTTACAACAGATAATTTTACTCTGTTTAGAGCCATTGAATTCAGTGAGTACCTCATTACACTTTGTTGCTTCTCTCCCTCATTATCAAAGGACAAAGGATTCAGAAGGCTTCCATCTATTGCCAGGAGCATAGCCCAAAGCTTCCTTCTCAGTTTTCATCTAGAGTGTCATTTTAGTGTGTTCTGCTTTCTCTCTGGGGCCTTCTCTCCATATTTTGGAGAGAGTTTTTCCCCCTTCAGTTAATTTAATCAATATAAGTAGGTGGGACCCGGGACTGGAGAGATGGTTCAGCGGTTAAGAACACTGACTGCTCCTCCAGAGGTCCTGAGTTCAGCTCCCAGCAGCCACATAGTGGCTCACAAATATCTATGATGGGATCAATGCCCTTTTCTGGTGTGCATGAAGAGGGCAACAGTGTACTCGCATACATTAAATAAATAAATAAATCTTAAATAAATAAGTAAATCATTTCAGAAATGTTTTTTAAAAAAAAGTAGCTAGGACCCTTAAGTGTGACCTCTATCCTAAATAGTTCAGGCTGTCTGTCTAGTCTTGCCACATATGTATGCAGTAGAACTTATTAAAAACCAAATAACTAGATTCAGATTCTATAAATGTGCTATACACAGGAAGCCAGAAGAAGATAGATTATTCCTTAAAAAATAATTTTTCTACCAAAGAACTATTGCAAAAGGGCTATTTTAAATTATATTTTTAGAACAAAGTATATTTAGGCGTGGCTAGATTTTTAATTTCTCCTATTTGTGATGGATTCTTGATTTGCTAAGATAGAGGTAGATGAGAGTTGTTCTTTTATCATGTCTACACCTATACAAGGTAGATGTAGGAACTGGTTGCTATGAATGTTAAGGTTGTATTTTAATATTAATATTAATCCATTGTAATATTTTGTCTCTTTAGGCTTCCTCATTTGGATATGTGGGAGGAGTTTTTTCACATCATGTTGAATATACCGGATTGTCATAATCTTCCATCTTTGGATTTTCTGAGACTAAATATGAAGAAATTACTTGAACAACAGTATTCCAACAAGATTAAGACCTTGCGTAATAGGCTAATTGTGCTGCTTTCAGAATATAAGCGTTCAAGAAAATAAAATATGAAATGGACCTTCTCCAAACACACTTTGTAAATTTAAACTCTAACACTTTGAATCCTATTTTTTCATACTTCTTATGTATGTTAAAAAATAAAGCCCGTACAATATACCCATGTGTCCTAGTTGTTATAAATATTCTAACAAAGTAAGCAGGCTGATCTTGTAAGCAGGGTTGCTCTTGGTATACAAGTCTTCATGAGAATGATTCAAATTTAAATGCTTTCGAGAAGTCACCTCCCTGCCCTGGCTATCCTGGACTTGATTTGTAGACCATCCTGGCCTCCAGCTCATAGAGAACTGCCTGCCTCTGCCTCCCAAGTGCTGGGATTATAGGGGTGTACCACTATGCCCTGCTAGAAATCACCTTTCCAAACACTGATCTATTTAAGTCAAAAGTAAGCCAAAAAGTTAAAAATTATGTTTAATTAGCATATGTAGGATTAGGTTTCTTTATGGCATTTTAAGAAAAACTTGTTGATTTTTCTTCCCCTTCCTTCTGACTCCCTTTGTTCTCTTTCACACCCCATAGCTTACTTTCCACTTTCATGTCTCATCTGTCTATGTCCCTTCCTCCTTTCTCAACATCTTTTTCCCTTAAGGTCTTTTTAATTCATAACCCATATTTACTGTCTACCCCATTATATGATATACATTATGTTAGAGTTTGCATATGAGAGAAACTTTTTTTGTCTGAGTTACTTATACTTTTCAACTCCATCCATTTTCATACAAATTTCATGGTGTACATCTGAATAGAATTGTGTATGATTCCACACCGTAATTATATATCTTGTCAGTTGATTGGTAAACATTTGGGCTGATTCCATTTCCTTGCTATTATGAATAGAGGAACAATTGACATGGATGTGCAGGTTTCTCTTGTAGAAGATAGAATCCTTTGTGTGCCCAGGAATGGGAAGCTATGTCAAACAGTTCTGGTTTTCTGGGGAGTTTTTTTGTTGTTGTATTTGTTGTTGAGAGACCACCATACTGATTTCCACAATGGCCATACTAGGTTGCATTTCAACCAACAATGAATAAAGAATTCCTCTTTACTCAACATGCTCGCTGACATTTTTTGTCTCTTGTTAGAGATAGATGTTCTACTGATAAGGGTAAGGAAAAGTAGTTTGGGTTGGCATTTCTGTCATTTTTTTGAATGTGCTCCCTCCACCCCACCCCCCAGTGCTCTCTTTTAAGTACTTAAAGGTCATTCATCTGACAACGTTCACTTTATTCCATTTATTGACTGACATATGAGAGCTGTGGTTATTGCATTGACACTAGTAACTTGGAAGATTATATATTGAAATAAAGCACCCTGTATAGTGGGATAAGAGAAAATGTATTATTAAACGCAATTTCATCTAAATTTACTCGTTTTAAGTGTTATTAATTTTTTTCAATTTGCTTATTTTAAAATTGAGTTACCAGAAAGCTTAGATTAAGAAAAACGAACAATAGTAGATGACACTTCAGGTATGATGCAAGTGAATATCTGACTAATGTCAAACAAGAAATGTAGAAATGCAGGGCCTATTCAGAAACCAAGACCATCTCACATCACAATTAAGACTCCTGTCCTAAGAGCTAGGGAACACTGTCCTTTTCTGTCCTTTCCTTCGCGCAGACTCAGAGCGGGCCTCAAGCGAGCTCTGTGGCATTTGATCCTCGGGCCGTTCCGTAGCTCACTCTACTACGTGCTGAGTGGTTGCAATGGCGGACGTGTCTGAGAGGACGCTGCAGGTGTCCGTACTAGTGGCTTTCGCCTCTGGAGTAGTCCTGGGCTGGCAAGCGAATCGGCTGCGGAGGCGTTACCTAGACTGGAGGAAGCGGAGGCTGCAGGACAAGCTGGCGACGACTCAGAAAAAGCTGGACCTGGCCTGAGCACGCGCTGCGGCTGGAGTCCGCGGGGTTCTCACTCCCTAAGCCCAACGCGGCCCGGATCCTGGGAGCCGCGCGGCCACACGCCTATGAGTCCGGGGTTGTCCTTGTTCGGCTTGCAGGAATGTGGCTTGCTTCCAGACCTCAGAAAGAAAAAAGTTTTGTCTGCTCTAACAACTTACTCTCAGGTATTAACAGCTCAGTTTGGTGAGGATATTTAATGGGAGTTTTACCACGTGCGATGCAGTTGCACCTTAACATTTTAACTTCGAGGAGGGGGTATTTAGCGCCCAGCCCCCACATTCATAGGTCCACAGTAGCTTTTTATCGTGGATGTCAGGAGCCTTGCATTTCATCATAGTTATTCTTCAGTGCTATATATAGTTTTCTTCTCTTACTTAGTTCATGGTTTGCCATCACAGTACAAAAATTTGAAGTTAAAGATAGTTTGTTGCTGATTTTTTTTTTCTTTTTCTGTTTTTCAACAGCTTGTCGAAGATGGATATAAAGCACTGGAAATAAATCATTTCTTGCACTTTATGAATCTATTTTTAAAATAAAAATAAACATCTTTGAATCTTTTTCCTCCTCACAAAGAAAAGCAGTGTTTTGTCTACCATTCAGTTTGCTGCAGTAAGAGATTTAGAGCCTGAAAGCAGAGACTTTCTGATGGAATCTCACATCTTTGGTACAGCCTGGAGGCAGATCTGATCAAGGGACCATTATGAGTCATTTTTCTAGACATATTCAGAAAAGCTAGGAGCTGTGTCAAATGCTTGAATTAAGCATGACAAATGCAAGATATTTGCACTTTGAAGAGTGTAGAGAGTAAAAAGCTAAAAACAATACATGTGATATAATGGGATATACATGTGAAAGAGAAACCGTTGAGTAATCTTAAAGATAAATGCCAGTCCTATCAAGTGACCAAGGCCTTGGTTGTTTATAAGATGCATTTCTGACACATTGTCTGCATTTTTAAGAAAATCAGTTTGTTCTCCAGGGAAACACCATGGCCCATTTTCCTAGAATGATTGAGCCTTGTTTGTGACTTTGATCTCATTCTATGAATCCAGCCAGGGCTGAAATGCCAGGTTTTAGAGCGACATCCTGTCTAGGCTTCAGTTGACTGAAGATTTCTAGTCAGCATCTCTCACTAAGAACTAGCTCAAGATCTTTGAGGTAGAATAGGGTTCTTATCTGCCTGTGGGGGTGGGGTTGGGCAGTTGTGTGGGAACCAGAGGTCAGCGTTAGGTGCCTTCCTAGACTATTGTCCACCTTTTCTTTTTTGTGTGTATGTGTAGTGTGTGTACTGAACGTATGTCCACCTGTGTATGAGTGCTTATGTGACTGTATAGGTGTAGACCGGAAGTTTGTCCTAGGAACTGCTACTTCCACTGTGGGTTCTGGGAATCCAAACTCTTGGTCCACTAGTGTTACAGATTGCCCTGTCCTACCCCAGGTTTTCACATGGATGCTGGGTGTTTGAAGCCAGACCTTCAGGCATGTGCGATAGGCATTTTCCTAGGTGAACCATCTCCAGCCCCAGAGTAGGGTAAGCCTTGTAGTCAACATCACTTACTGAGGCTTAGTTAGGATAGGTTTTCTTGAAGTACATATTGTCCTAAACTGAAAATTTGGGGTTAAATTGACTTGTGATTGGACTAGCTCTGCCTCTGGGCTGTTCCTGGAAGATCTGATATTGTGCTGTTTTGGTTTTTCATTTGTTTTAGGATTTGTTTTTTTATTTTATGAGTGTTTTGCAGGCATGCATTGTCTGCGTGCCACATGGATGCCTGCCCGGTACCTGCAGAAGCCAGAGAAAGGTATTAGATCCCTGGAACTGGAGTTATAAGGCAGTTACAAGCTGGATGTTAGGAACTGGACCTGGGTCCTGAGCAAGAGCAGTCAATAATCTTAACCTCGGAGCCTTGTCAACAGCCCTCTTCTCATTGCTTAAGTACAGCATCCAGATATGTTCATCCTTTTCTAAGTCACTTCTGGGCATCCTGCTCTAAACATGTTGGTGCCCTATGACATGCTAATCTTGCTCTCTACTACTACTACCTGTTTGTATGTCCTGTGTGTCTCTAGCTTTGTAGTGGACCATTCCCCTGGACATTTCTTTTCCTTCTACCCTCCTACTTAAATATATGAAGTTCCCTCTGATAAGTTATTTCTCCACCGGTGAAAAGAGCCAATTCAAGCCAGATTAGCCAGTTCAATGACCCTAAGGACCAAGGCCTGGGAAATCACCATGGAGAGAGAGAGGTGGGGGGAGAGGAAGGGAAAGAGCAATAGGGAAGAGCCTCCGGAAAGGGCAGCCCAGCACCTGGGCTGCAAAGTTTAAAGTTAGAGTCAGGGTATGTCATATAAGGGCTGAGGGATGCTGGGAGAATCTGGAGACCGGGTCTGCTTTGATATGTAAAATATGAACCTCAGTCCCTTATTCTGGGTGGGAAGCCAAACACCCTTCTCCCCCACACAAGAAGTCTTCCAGGGACATGGTACTTTGCCCATAAATTGGGAGTCAGGAGTCACTATAATAGATAACCTTGGCAATAACATAAGGGCTCTATCCAGTGATGAGCTTGGACCACCACCATTCTTAAATCCAAGGTTGCTGTCGACTTTGGGGATTGGATTTAGAGGGTTGAGTCTCAAGGGAAATGCTACCACCTTCCTGAGAGTGAACAAAAACTGGGTCTCTTGAGAAATCTATTTGCCCATAGGCTTGCCCCACGTGGCAGAACCACCACCCTCATAGAATTGTGGGTGGACCACATGAAAATTTTCAAGAGACACTTCAACAATACCCCAAATGGCAAGATTTTAAAACCGTCTCTGGGCCAAGGGTGATATAGCACATACGTTTAATCCCAGTACTAGGGAGGCAGAAAGGCCCGCAGATATCTGTGAATTCAGGGCTACACAATGAGGCAAACAATAAAACCACCTACAGAGTGAATGTGCAGCGAAGCCGAGTCCCACAAATGCCATGCTTGGGAAGTTCTCATAGCTAAGGTTTTCCATGCTAGAACTATTTTCGTTTCGTTTGTTTGTTTTAGTGGGAGTTGGTTTTTCGAGACAGAGTTTCTCTGTGTAGCTCTGACTGTCCTGGGACTCACTCTGTAGCCCAGACTGACCTCGAACTCAGAAATCCGCCTGCCTCTGCCTCCCAAGTGCTAAGACTAAAGGCGTGCGCCACCACTGCCCAGCGCTAGAACTATTTTGAAGATTAGTTTTGCAGACCCAGCTTCGGAAGGCTGTATATAGAACAGAGCACCGCACGCTATGAGGTCGTGATAATTATGAGACGTGCAGCGTGCAGTCAGGGACTCCCGGGGATCTCTACTGTCCCCAGGAATCCAGAGGAAAGGATCCCCACCCCACCCCACCCCCAGTAAAGCCTAAACCGACCGTTTAATGCAATCCGTGGCACGGGGTGGTGGCGCCCGCTGATCACGTCATCTCGCTGAGCCCTCGCTTTGGTTTCCCTGGCAACCGGCGCGGTCCCGCCGGCGGCGGCTAGGCCAATGCTCGCCCGGCGGCCGCGGGACCCGCTGCAGGCGCTGAGGCGCCGCGGGCAGGAGCTGAAGCTGCAGGTAGGTCCAGGGGAGAGGGCTCCATACCCCAGCCCCTCACCAGGAGCCAAGCGCCCGACGGCCGGGTTCTAACCTGGGCCCCCGCCATAGATAAAACCTCCAGAAAGCCTTGCGGGTCAACTAAGAATTCGGTCTAACGACTCACCAGCCCTCAACACTCCTGATGCATCCCTCCGGCCCTTGTCTAAACTAGCCAGATCCACCCCAGCCCTGCGCCCCTCTCCTTTGAAATTCATCACTTTCTCAAAGTGTAACAGGTGTCAACGTATAGTCTTGATAAACTAGCTACGGACAGAAGATTTAGTAATTTCAGAAAAGTTAATTTCAAAGGTGACATAAAAGAGGTAAGATCACAAAGATTGTAAGTCACAACAACACTCAGTGCATGGAAGACGTGATGAAACAAGCGATGTGTAAGCTGTAGTGTATGTGCTACAGCATTTCTGGACAGCAGTTTGACAAGATATAGCAAACATTGATCCTCCTAGGCTGGTTGATTACATTTCCAGGAATCTACCACTTGTAATAATTTTAAATTTGGACAGAGATGCTTATAATAAAAGAAACTGGATATGAATCAATGATCAGTATTGGGGGATGGATAAACTAATCCATAAATGTATTATTGTTACATAGGGCTCCTCAGTTCTTGTCTTGAGGAAAAAGACTTAGTGGCAGGATACAAAACTTAAAAACAAGTTTATATAGCAAAACAAAGCATATGCTCCAGAGAGACTGTCATGGGCTGCAGGAGCTGGAGAGCAGCCCGGGAGGTACTCCCACTGTAGATTTTAAACAAGTTTTAATCAAGCTTGACGGCATGAGTGGTGTATCCTTCTGATAATGATCTTCTTGAAATGCCCGTGTATGGGGACAGCAAGTGTCAAAATTACAACATAAGCAATATAATAAAGGGGAGTCTTTTGAGGATGCAGCCCTTTTATACATGTGTGATAGCTGAGTGTTCTGGCCACCTTGGTTCTGTTATAACAGGAACAATGTAAGTGCAGCTTCAAGAGTGTTTAGCCACAAAGGACTGTCAGGAGACACAGTTACCAAGGCAGGGCTGTGGTTTTTCTTGGTGATGTCATCTGATGGAATCTGATGGTACTATGAGGAGATTTTGGTGTTAGGGGGTAAATAGTTGTAATAAGATATCAAGTTAGAAAAGACGTGGCTCCGTGGTTGAGAGCACTGGCTTCTCTTCCAAAGGTCACTAGTACAGTGCCCAGCAGCCTCATGGTGGCTCACAGTTGTCTAACTCCTGAGGATCTGATGCCAGATTCTGGCCTCAGGGCACCAGGCCAGCATGTGATGTACAGACATGCATGCAGGCAAAATATTCATACACATATAAAATAAATAAGTACAAAAGGTAAAAGAATGTAAAGTGGACTATATACTATTTCAATAATATTTGTTTTACATAGCGTATAAAAAAGATGTAGAGGGAAGTCAGGGCGGGCTAGGGTGTAGGGCAAACTGCTAATAGTTCTTGTTTGCCCTTATGTATTTTTTTCTCAAGACACTGAGTTCCTATTACTCTTAAACATAGCCAAGGGGAAAATGATGTAATTATAATAAATTATAATATCAAAAAGTAAAATAAGTAACAAATGGCCGTTACTGGATTGTTCATTTGTTTTCTGAAATTCTTAAGTTATTTTAGACAGGATCCAACTATGTAGCTCTGACTAGTCTTGCACTTAATAAGTGGACCAGTTTGGCCTTGAACTCACAGAGATCCTCCTAAGTGCTGGCATTAAAGGCATGCACCACCAGGCCCAGCTAGTTTACTTTTAAAGTATATAATCTAGCACTGCATATTTTTTCATTAAATAACATTTAATAATCTTTAACAGATTAGGAGATTTCCTGGTGTTCATATGTTATCCAGTTTCAGATTTTTGTTTTAAAAATACAAAATTTTGAGTGTTTTCACCATAAAGAAGTGATACTTTTGAGAAGATAGATATGATTAACCTGGATTTAAATCATTAAATATGTTCACTTGTATTCAAATATCATCCTTAAATACATACTGTTTCTACTGTTGAGGTGGTGGGATCTAGGGGAATCAAGCCAATATATGAGGCAGACAACAGTCTGATACACTAGCCAGCTTTATTCAGAGCATTGGGGTTAATTAAGAAAGTCACATGAGTGAAGGTCTCATGAGTTCAAGCTGTATATAATCAAAAGGACAGGCCTCCATGGCAAAGACTTGTTTCCATAGAGGCATATAAATAACACAGCTGAAATAAACTCACTCTCACTACCTGGGAAGAGCATAAAAACCCATCTCAAGAACAATTCCATATTTTGAAGAAACTGTTAGAGTGTCTTGTTAAAAAATTTAAAGTACAAAAGATTTGGCAAATAAATATATAGACAACTTCATATTTGAATCACAGTGATAAAGAAAGCAAAGGAACATCTGGAAGAATACAGATACAATGGTGGGATCCTGACTTCACAGAGTTTAGTGGACTCTTAACTTGGAGTTCTGGGTCTAATTTTAAATATGCAGAGACAATGAAAAAGCCAGGGGAAGCTTCAGAAGTACATTATAAAAATAATTTAGTTGGGCATGATGGCACATGCTTGTAATCCCAGCATTCGGGCATCTAGGCAGTTCAAGGCCAACCTAGGCTACATAGCAAGGTGCTCTCTCTCTCTCTCTCTCTCTCTCTCTCTCTCTCTCTCTCTCTCTGCCTCTCTCTTTCACACACACAAAATAACTTACTGGATTTTGGAATATATATATATTATATATTATAATTATATAAATATATATATATTTAGTTAGATTGTACCTAATCTGAGAGAATATAAAAAATGTAGGGCAGGGGTGTTGCAGCTGTTTTTGCAGAGCAGGGTCTTTGTCAGAGGAGATAATTATGGGTCCATTGACGAGGGGTCCTCTGGTCGTATAGCAGAGGAGAGTCTTAACTTAACCAGTTGTGCTGGATCAGGGGCTTGCCATCCTGTATTCCTGAAGAGATTTAGAAAAGAATTGTTAAAGGGCTGTAAGCAGATGTTTGGTTATTCCTGGGAAGGCTGGAGAGGGAGAGAAGCAGAGGTGGGAGAGACAGAGTGGGTCAGTGAGAGAAAATGGGCATAGAGTTAATTCAGGATGACGGTGATTGGTCCCATTGCCAGAACTGTTGCTCCAAAATGAGCTACCAAAGAAGGGAGCAGTAGAAAATAGAGGGTAAAAAGGGAAAAAAATTGGATCTGGGATGGAATGGAAGGGATGAAGGTCCCCTGTAGCCAGAGCTTCTCTACAGCATGGAAACATCTTTTTGTAAATGTAGCTGTTGTGGGCTTAGAAGTACTGGGAGAGTTTGCAGGACCTTTATCTGGGTATAGAGTGAAGTCCATAGGTAAAATATGTAAAAGACAGGCTTAAAACACAACTATGAGATAATAAGGAGGAAAGAGATCAAGGGGGTTGGGAGGAACCAGAATGGTGGAGAAACAGAAGCCCATATAGGAGAAGACTTGTGGTTGAATTTTTGTCTGGCCCTGTACTGGCTGGTTTTGTGTGCCAACTTGACACAGGCTAGAGTTATCACAGAGAAGGGAGTTTCAGTTGGGGAAGTGCTTCCATGAGATCCAGCTGTGGAGCATTTTCTCAATTAGTGATCAAGGGGGTAGGACACCTTGTAGGTGGTGCCATCCCTGGGCTGGAAATCTTGGGTTCTATAAGAGAGCAGGTTGAGCAAGCCAGGGGAAGCAAGCCAGTAAGGAACATCCCTCCATGACCTCTGCATCAGCTCCTGCTTTCTGACCTGCTTGAGTTCCAGTCCTGACTTCCTTTGTGATCAACAGCCATGTGGAAGTAAGCTCAGTAAACCCTTTCCTCCCCAACTTGCTTCATGGTCACGATGTTTGTGCAGGAATAGAAACCCTGACTAAGACAGGCCCCTATCTCTAGGATCATCTCAAACCAGTTAGGATTTATTGGTGTGGAAGTGGCACAGTTTGAGGAGGGCACAGGGCCCATCCTTAGCAGCAGTCAGAGCTAGTCCTTTTTACTTCTGGAACTCTGTAGCAGCCAAGGAGACCAGCTGAACCTGAAGGGGTTAAGCTGATCTGAGTCGGTGAGACAGAGGTTTATTGATGCAAAGGCTTCAGTCTGAGTCTCTTCTTAGTCTCAAAACCAATGTCCATAGTCACAAGAAGAGGGATGATTTGGATGGCCCGTGGCCCGATTAGTTCCCTTTTAGAGGTCACTCGAACTGCTTTTAGGCATTTGGGGCCATCAATCTCTTGTTAACTGCTTCAGAGGCTTACAGAAAGGGGAGGGTCCACCCAAGGGGGCACGATAAAATTTAACAGATAGCAAAGATACAGAACATAAATCAAGAGATAATAACTGGAGAACTTTGCAAGGAACATTAAGAATCAAAGTTACACAAGTAAAACTTTTACACCAAGATTGCTATGATCGATATAACACACGGTTTTGTGCGACTGCCCAGAGCACATGCCAGAGTAGAAGGTGAGGTAGGTGAGTAACCAGCTGTCTGTTACATCAAACTCCTGTGTAAGGAACAGGCACCTGGGGGCTTTGTATAAGACGTCAGCTGAAGTCAGCATTCAAGGACTGGGTCTGAGCAGAAAGTGTCTTAAGTGATACTTATTGCTCCCACATATAATATTGTTTCAAATATTAACAATGTCCATTGTTATTTAATGAACAAAAAAACTCAAGTAAAACACAATTTTTGCTTAAAAACAATTTGCTAAGCTGAAATTAAAAAAATTGAGACTATTACCTCAAATGCCCATATTTAGTATTAAAATATGGCAATATATATTTTTGTTAACACAAAATTTTTATAACTATATTCCAAGATTATGTAATAACTATCAGGCTGGGCTGGAGAGATGGCTTAGTGGTTAAGAGAATTGACTGCTCTTCTGAAGGTCCTGAGTTCAAATCCCAGCAACCACATGGTGGTTCACAACCATCTGTAATAGGATCTGATGCCCTCTTCTGGTGTGTCTGAAGACAGCTACAGTGTACTCATATACATAAAATAAATAAATATTTTTTAATAGTATAGAGTAGAGTTTACTTAGGGCATGGGGAAGGGAGTTAAGAGAGTAGCAGAGGCAGAGAAAGGCAGAGAGTAGATAAGTGGAGGCTGGCCATGACCATGTAGAGAAAGTGGAGAAGGGAATGGGGAGCAAAGGGGTGCAAGGTGCAAGAGAGAAGCAGAAGTAAGAGGGTAAGAGAGAGGAAATAAATCTTTAAAAAAAAAACAAACTATCAGACTGCAAAAGAGACCATTTAAAGCATATTCCCCCCCAAAAGAAATGATTTTCAGTTTCTTTTTTTTTTTTTTTTTGGTTTTTCGAGACAGGGTTTCTCTATATAGCCCTGGCTGTTCTGGAACTCACTCTGTAGACCAGGCTGGCCTCAAACTCAGAAATCCGACTGCCTCTGCCTCCCAAGTGCTGGGATTAAAGGTGTGCGCCACCACCACCCGGCTTCAGTTTCTAAATTAAAAATACTCCCAGAGACAATGGTGCCTTGCTTTCCCTCAGGAGCAGAAAGTGGTAAGTTGCTACCCAGGTCAGTGCCACCATGTCAAGAGTACATGGCTCATTTTATATAACATTTCCTAGAGATAACCATATTAACAGAACCTTTTAAAAACTTCTACACTCTCATTCCATACACTCAATCGACGGCTGAAAGCAGCCATGTCAGATCTGTAATAGATAATTTACATATAACAGGGACTGAATTAACAAAGGCCAGCTCTGCATCTGTTGTCATGAGGTAGCTCTCTAGGTCACCACATACTAAGTACATTTCTTAACTTCATTCTATTTAAAATAAATTACTTTACATTTGTAAGCCAAGATAGCCAAATTAAATGAGTTTTAACAGATACTAGCTTTTGGAATTTAAGAAAACATTTGCAAGCGTCAATGCTAAACCCCATATTATCTTGTAGGCTTCAAGGTAAGAGTGCAGGTGCTGGCCCTGGAGCTCTCTATCTGGGTAGAGACTATAGTCTCAAAGCGCACAGATGAGCCCAGGTCAGATAGAGACTTCTTGTCTAAGTCATCTCCTAAGGAATCTAAAGCCTTGGGCATCTCTCACCTAGAATAAAACCTTATTATTCATTTAATAAGATCATTTTCTGACTCTACAGATACAAAACCGTCAACCCCACGCTGGCATAGTCCCAACTTTCCAAAGCTTGAGTTTGATGACAGAGTATCTGGCAGCCTCCTTTAATGATTGTGGAACATGGGGGTCGTTAGATGTGGACCCTGGAATTAGCTTACCCAAAGAGGGAGAACTGAACACCAGCAGACATTAAGGCAGAGTAAAAAGAAAAGAAAAGAAAACCCTTGGGCCTGGGGTAGGTAGGCCAAGTTCCACCTCCAGAGCCGTTCTTTTTAGTAGAGTAGAACAGCATGAAACAAAATTCAATTAGTACTATCCACATTTGAGTCTCTGTAAGACTGACCTGGTGATGTACATATCCATAAGCAGTTTGTGTGTGTCTGCAGATAGCACAGGCAACTGAGGTCTTTTTACCTCTGCACTGGCTGGTTTTGTGTGTCAACTTGACACAAGCTGGAGTTATCACAGAGAAAGGAGTCTCCCTTGAGAAAATGCCTCTATGAGATCCAGCTGTAAGGCATTTTCTCAATTAGTGATTGGGGGGGGGGGGGCATTGTGGGTGGTGCCATCCCTGGGCTGGTAGTCTTGGGTTCTATAGGAAAGCAAGCTAGTAAGCAGCATCCCTCTATGGCCTCTGCATCAGCTCCTACCTCCAGGTTTCTACCCTGTGTGAGTTCCAGTCCTGACTTCCCTTGGTGATGAACAGCAAAGTAGAAGTGTAAGCTGAATAAACAAACCCTCTCCTCCCCAACTTGCTTCTTGGCCATGACTTTTTGTGCAGGAATAGAAACCCTGACTGAGACAACCTTGTAGCTGTTAAAGATACAAACAGGATTTTCCAGGGTAGACAGGCAGACACACAGGAGGAGGGGAGCATAAGGCAAAAAGATTCTTTGTTACCTGAGGAATAATCCATGAGGATGTGAGGTTGAAGAATTAGCAGAAACAGTGGGCATTTTGGCCCTGCACATGGTTTTAAGCCAGAGCCTTGAAAACTATTTAAGTAAGCTGTAAGTTTTAAGGGTGTGTGTGTGTCTTGAACCACACTGCCAGTCCATAAAACAGAATTGTTTAAATCAGTTGAGATATTAAAAATCGAAAGTTCTGAATTTGGGCTTGCAGTGGCCATTTGTCCCATATATTTTGAAGACAGATTTGCACTGAAAAGCAAAGGAGAGTCACTGTCACCGGTTTCAGTGCTACAGAAAATTTGGAGTGGATGAGGGACAAAAGCAGAAACAGGTCAATATCTAGTCACTTAGAGCATCCTCAAAATGCTCCTGCAAAGCAAGAGTGTCCCCAGCTGTTACAATGCCAGGGCTGAGAATCCACAGGGCCAGAGGGACGTTCTCAGAGTCTTTGGCTGATCTCATAGTTCTCTCAGCCATAGAAAGTTGACCAAGCAGGGCTCAAGACAGACAGAAGAAAGCTCCAGTGAGCTCCCAGACCTAACTAGGTGCCTCTGAATTAGGTCCAGGGGATTACTTGGCCCCAGATTTTGCTATGTTGCATGCATGTTCTGGTCTAATGCAACATGGCCTCCTACCTAGGTCAGACTATGTCAGGGCAAGACAGAACAGTGAGAGAAATGGGACAGAAAAAGAGAGGGTGACAAGCAAAGGCCGGCTGAGAGAAACAGGTGTCCCTGCTTTCACCCTCTCAGCCTGGGGCCAGGGAGCATATGAGAGCCGGGAGGTTTGTCCGTAAGTGGGCCTGAGCTGCAAGCAGGCTCAGGCTTCCCATCCTGGCTTCCTGCAGCATTGTATTGATTAGATAAAGAGAATGGAAGGTGGAAAGAGGCTTGGTCTGATCTTAAGCAGGACCTTGGTTAGTCACAGCTAAGGGCCATCTCTGTCACCCATATGTGCAGATGACTAGTATGTCTCCAGAAGATGATGGCTTAGGCCCCTTACAGAGGTGGAAATGACTTCCGTAGGCCATAGGGGGAGCTGGGGAGTGTAGCCTTTCAGCAGAGAAACTTTATCAGTTATTGTTTTCAGGATTATTTGATCTGGAGACAGATTGGCTCAGGAGCTTTCTTTTTAAATTTTTTTAAAAAAATTTATTCATTTTATGTATATGAGTACACTGTAGCTGTACAGATGGTTGTGAACCTTCATGTGGTTTTTGGGAATTGAATTTAGAACCTTTGCTTGCTCCCGTCAACTCCACTCACTCAGTCCCTGTCCATTGTAAAGAAAGTATCCTTGATGAGGGGTGACGAGCCCTTTAATACCATATCTGGAAAGGACATGGTGATAATATTAGCTAGTTTTGCCAGTTCCCATACCTGTGGGCCAAGGAATCGCCTTTCACTGGAGCCTTTGATGGCTGCCTCCGTCCTGGGGGTGAATTTTAATAGCATTTTGGTAGGCACGGAACTGCAAGAGTGAAGAGGAAACTGAGCCATTTGACCTCTCCCCTCCCCTACACTCTATAGAAAAGCCAAAGAGTGTGTGTCTCTGTGGGAGCTTAACAGAAATAAGGAGAGTGAGGGCAAAACACTGGTCAAGGGAAAGTCCTGGCACATCTGTAATGAAGAATAAACCAAGCCACACAGTATGAGATCCCTCAAAAGCACATGGGGCATAGGAGGGCTTACACAGAGTTGTGCTAGCCAGCTCCCTTCAGCTCCCACAGTGGGGAAAACCCACTTGTAGTGGAGAAAATGAGTTGGTTTTATCTCAGGAGAAATGGAGTGAAGGTTTTTAGGAAGGGAGTAAAGTCACTTTGGGGGGCAGTTTCCTGCATCTTGATGAGGTTTGGAGTTCTGAAGAGTATCTGTCTGCTAAGGTACAGCCAAGGTGCGCCTCAGGGTTGTGCAGCTGCACCTGTGACCTTAACAGAGAACTCTAGCTCCTGAGGCTAATGCTGTATGATTTGAGGAAAGTGTATTGATAATTTTCATGAAAAAAAAAAAAAACCACCTGGATAGATAAATCAGACAGGCATTATAAGATGTTAATGGTAAGATCCAGGTAGTGGTATTCGCTATAAAATTCCACTTTATTGTATGCCCAGGTTTAAAACTGTTCATTATATATTGTGGGAAAATTAGTAAAGTTTTGTTTCTCAAGGCAACACGGCAATTTACACAATGTTTTAAACTGTCTCCATCTGTTGTAGGTTGATAGTTTGGTTACTGAAAGCCAACTAACAGGTGCTCTGGAACCAAGTAAACGGAGAGATATTTACCAAAGGTAAAGTGTGCTGCCTGCCTGCCTGCCTACGTGCCTGCCTGCCTGCCTGCCTGGTCAGTGGGTGCCATTTAAATGTTTAACAGTGAGCCTCTCCCTCCTCTCTCCCTCCTCCCCCCATCTCTCTCTTACTCTTTCCCTCCCCCCCCCC